>APFE030841110.1:41717-74084 GCA_000404065.3 Pinus taeda | reverse complement strand
GTATGATTTTGATCTGCTTGATGTGGCGCTTATCTGATCTATAAGTCTGATAATCTGGGTTAATTAGTGATTGAATATATGGAAGAGTGTGTTATAGATATGTACGCAGGTTCAGTAAAGCGAAGGCGCGTATACATGCAGTTTAGGGGATGTAAAGGCGCGTATACACAGGTTGTTCCATACGCAGATGCGTATGCACGGAAGTTGCAGACTGTTGAAATTGCGTATATGCACTAAGCTGTGATCTAGCTGTTTCTGCTTATTGATGCTGTGTTCTGGGTTCTGTTGTGTGGTTTCTGGTACTGTGTTTGGGTACAGTTCGCAGAGAAGTACCTACTTGACTTCAGATCTAGTTGGGAGTTCGATTGATGAATAATTTCTTGATGATCGTTTGATGTTCATGGATCCAGTCTGAAGATTGATGAAACGTGGTCCCTGGAAGAAAGAGAAGGTTGTAGCCTTCTGTAGGCCAGCACCTACGTACTAGTATCTTGGCTAGTGCAAGAGCTGAGGGGGTTGTAGCTCCCTTCAAGGAGAAGCTGGAGAACGAGAGAGAGTTGTAGCTCTCTGCAGGTTGCAGCCTGCATACTGGTAAAAAGACTGCACCAGTATATTGTAAAAGAAGTTTTTTAATTGAAAAGAAGATAGAGACGAATTGCAGCAGGTGGTTTTCACCCTCATTGGGTTTCCACCTTATATCTTGTGTTCTTGTGTGTGACTATCTTTCTGCTCTATTTTACTGTCTCTGGTTACTGTTATTTGATTCTGCATCACAGATTAACAATCATCATCAGAAAGATTAAGTAAAGTAAAAGCTTGTTTTGTATACGTGGGTTTCCTTCTGCATAATCGTGTATATACGTAGGTTAATTAAACTGAAGTAGCGTATATCATTTGTTTTTGAAAAAGGAATAATTACCTTGATAATACTGATTCACCCCTCCTCTTAGTATTATTTCCAACACTACCCTAGACACCACTCGTTCCTCAAAATTGAGTCTTCTTTAAACCCTTTTCAAACTCATTAAATATGAAAAGATTGTCGAGCACTAACCTTTCCAACTCGTTAAAGCGATTGGAAATTTCATCCCTCCTATATGATTTTATACTTTTTTCGGACTCGAGGGATTATCTTACAAAGAAATCAATCACTTGTCTTTTTCCGCTTGTTAAAGTGATCAGAAAAGTCATCCATTTTGTATTATTTTATCCCTTTTTAGACTTGAGGGATTATTTTACGAAAAAGAACCGATGGATTTTTCTTTTCATCCATTTTCAAACTCTCTAAACTTGAAAAGGACCGAGTTATCACTGTCGTTAAACTCATTAAAACAATAGTGACAAACTTGTCCATCTAGATGAGACTGAGTTTCACTGTTGGTGAGCTTTAGTATTGCAGCAATAATGCTACAACTCCTAGGGATCCCTTCTTTACTTTTATCAACTCGGTAGTTCGTAACAAACTTGGAAGCGACAGTGCTATATGCACAAGTACTAGCTCTTACTGCAGGCTGTCACTTGATCAGCTGGCACAAGTAGGATAGGAGCTCAAGCCAACTTCTATGAGTTCTCAGAAGAAGCTTTTAATTGTGACAGAAGAAATCTAACTCAAAAGAGGCTATTCTACTTGCAGAAAGAGGATGAAAGCTGAAGGGAAACACAAACACTAGTAAACCCTAGTTTTACCCACTAACCCTACTTTTGCCAGAAAAAGAGTTGAAACTAATGAAATGGATGCCATGGACTAATATCAAGGTAAAATGCATGTACTAAAGCTACTTTTGAAGGAAAATGTGGAAGAACTGTCTTTTTGTACTTTTGAGCAATTTTATGTAGAATTATTGTGTTTGTGTTTTAACTATTTGTGACTATGCAGAGGTTTGATGGCGAAGGGAGATGGAGTTGGCTTTTGTAGATGATGAGGAAGGTGTGGAGGGGTCCTAAGAAGTCCCTAGCACCATTATGGATATTTCCATTTCGATCAGATTTCGAAAAATCGCTCGTATGAACTTCTATAGGAAGGGTGTAGGGGATCTACAAGAAGTTCTATAGGAAGAGATCGAAAGTGATTTTTGAAGGTTTGGAGGAGGAAAAATGGTGGGAAAAAGGAAATTAAGGTTGGATGAGGGTGTTAGAGGGTCTAGGACTTTGTCAGTGAAGTTCACACATGAAGGAGATGGTTGGATTGGTTCAAAGGATAAGAAAGCAATTTTGCACAAAAACGTAGAAATTAGGGTAGTTTGGGGAAGTATGGCGAATAAGTGGAGAAAAACTTGAGAGATGGACTGGATCAAGTTGGGTGATGAAAGGATGATAATCTGAAATTGTATTCAAGTGACCTGCACACCTGCTTCTGAAAACTGATTCAAGGAGAACTAAAAAAATAGAGTTTTACCTATTTTAACCTAATTCTGACCTAAAAACCAGAAAAATGTTGAACAAAACTTTATGGACATGAAGCTATGCAATAAATCTATGAAATTTAAACAAGGAAAAGTCCAAGCATGTAAATACAATTGATATCAACTTCTCCAACTCGAAATCACACACTAGCGAAAACAATGTTTTGGTGGCAGTAAGAGTGCCTTGGTCTCAATTCATGGTCCCAAGGAGGGAGAAAGGAGATCAAGGTCTTCTTGGTAGCCATTTTTGTGAATATTTTTCTATTATTGTAGCAAACTAACTAATCAACCTTAAGCAAGAAAAACTATTCTAATCATAAAAAACAACCTAAGTAACAAAGCAAGATTTGACCTAAACAACAGAAATTATTCCATGAATGCAAGAAAAGAACATATAAATACACAAAGGAGGTGTTGGGCACTTGGGTTGGGCCCAACCCCAAGATCTACAGCCCCCTAAAAAATATCAGAGCTAGTTCAAGGCTGGATTCATCTTCATTGATAAAAAAATAATAATTACATCACAAAATTCTCTGCAAAAAGAGCTCAAAAATGAGTTGAATACAAGTGTTGCACTAAAGTATGAAAATAGTCTATCAAATGGATAAAATATAACTAAAATAATTGAGGCCCTAAGCCTTCTTATTTATACAAATGGGGACTCCCAACAGTCCTCCTAAAATTAAGGAACTCGGCTTCCTAGAACTGAAGGTAACAACAGTTCTACTTGACTTGCTTGGATGCCCATTAGAATCATCAATGTGACTGCTTCTGCTTCGAGTTTCTAATGGAGGATTCAAGGTAAGGGTTCATAAATGAAGGGGAAACCCTCCTACAAATCCTCTTCCTTGTTCTTCCTCAAATTTGGCTGCCAAATGTCCATTAAACCTTTGATTTTGTCTCAAAATTGACCAAAAATCTACATAAAGCACACATTAGACTTTTTGGCATAATGACTAACCCATTTCACTCTATTAGCATAAATATAATGAAAAAAATGCAATAAACTAATGAGAATGGTGGATTAAGTCGAATTAAGAGTCAAAATGAGCCCATATAATTACCCATTTCTAGGCTCATCAACTGTCGCTAGACTCGTTAAAACATTAAATAGTGATAGGTTTTCCAAAAGGGAGAATTATAGAACAAGCATATTTTATCCTCCTCAAGCTTGACAAAAAATAAAGAGGTACTGGTCAACAATGACTGGGGAAAAAGGGGAAGAAAACTTGAAAAATTTATGGTAGTAAGTTGCTCTTGAACATTACATTTTCACTTCATGACCATTATTGAGTTTGGTTGGGTTATTCTGTTCACCGGTCATCTCACCATTGGTCTTTCATACCATTCATATTTTGGGGTTAATGCTACCAATTCATCTCAATGTCATTGACATGATCAAGAGAATTCATTCAGTTGAGAAACCACCATCCAGTTAATGTCTCATCCACTGCAATACCTCCAACCTTCATTTTTTTCATGACTGCCATTCTTGAACCTTATGTTGTCAGTTCATTTTCACCTCCAGAAATCCTTTGCTTCATTTTGTGTCATAGATGTGGGATACATCAAGGCCCTCCTACAATGAGTCACTTCTTGTCGACATCAACTCATTATCCAAGAACTTGACTTAGAAATAACCCTTTCAGTGCTTTGAAGCTTGCATACATCAATGGCAAGTTTCTCACTTCCAACGACAAGTTTACATCAATGGCCTTCGACCAAAAGATTTTGCGTGGTGTTTGATGTTGGATCATATATTCACAACACGTGAATTTTACTATAGTACCATGATGGTCATTATCATTATCGGTGATTCCTCTCACGTCTGTTAACAGCTTACATCATTGGCTAGTAATCAGGAGATGTCTTTCCATGTTTGACTTCAGAACATCTCGTCACATGGATTGACCTGTGCATCGAGCAAAGATTGAACAAGTTTGAAGACCCCAGATCTAGTTTCATCCATCCAGGTTGCGATATATTCAGGGACATAAAAACGTCAAATGTACAAAGGCTCTACACAGATGGTCATCCTAACCATGGATGATGACTCTATATCTAAAGAATCACTAGTTTGTATCTGCTGACGACTATCACATCAATGTACATGAAATGAATTTATAAAGCTGAGCATAGGGATGCCTCCCTTAGCTATATCATGAAAATTATATTATGATGATGTATTGTATTGTAACTTATGCAAGTCCTCTTCCAGTTTGAAACTTCAAATCTTCATGATAAAGCATTTCACCTAACATCAATATTTACGACTTCATGCTTTAGGGGGCAACTATTATAGACATATTTGGGCACATCAACCCCAAACTTATATGTCAATAAAATAGGGCTCATCAACCTATAAAAGGGTTGTTTCATGCCCTAAGGGAACATAGTCATCTGAATACATCATTCACCAAAAGTTCCACCTGAGAAACCATCTAGAAATGGGCTAAATTAAACCATACATTTGGCTCCACTGGAAAAGTGTGATGCATACTAAGTGGCACACTACCAGGGTGCAATGCATACTGATTAGGCATTCTATAGGGTGTGATGGGTGAGGATGGACAAATGTCCAAGACAGTTTGCTAGATGGTTGCCCATGGAATCTTCTAGAAACTTCTCCTGTGCCACTTGCCTCTCTGAATTTATCCTAGGATGAATAAGGGATCTAAGAAATCTCCAAGTGGAACCAATTGTAACAAGTGGAATGACACTAATCAATCCCCATGGATGACTCACACCCTTGCACACATCTATAAATGGATCTCTAATTCAAGAGATCTAGAGGTTGGAATATTGTCAATTGCAAGGAAGTGTTGATAGTTTGTAATTGAGGAAGGAGCATTGTATTATTGTTGTGATCTTGCTATTTCAAGAGGTGAAGAAGGATTATAGATGGGAGGATGATGCTAGATCAAACAATTGGGTTGTAATTATCCCTTCTATTAATAAAGTTCTTCAAGTTTTCTTCCATCTGATTGTGCAATTGTGAATATTATCATTTATGAATGTTATCATTTGTTCATAATATATCTGATTCAGTAATGTTTATGTTGTAATAGATCATGATGCTTTGACGGTTCTTTGTTTCTATACTTGTGCAGGTACTTTCCAAGTGTGTTAAGTATAGGGAGGAGTTACGAGATCTGTCAAAGGGGAGAGAGAGAAACGAAGTGATTAAGCGGAAGCTCCAGGTTGGTTCCATTATCATTCTCTTATCTGTTACACATAGAAGAAACCATTGAATTGCTTTAAACTATTGTTTCTAGGGTAGCTACCAAACCTAGAGAGCTAGAATTCTTTAGGAATACTAGTTTTCCTAGAAACAAGGATGCACGAAAACAAGGTACTCTAGCCCCCTCCGACCCAGAATTTACAAATGATGAGGTTTGAGCCACGGGAAAAGGATCCAAATGTAAACAAATGCTCAGGAGTAGTATGACCATGGGAGATGATAAAGGGAAGCAGACAGAAGAAAAGTGTGGGTTCACAAGGCTCCTATAAAGGAACCTGAGTTTGATTTATCATGCACGAAGGAGTCATTCATGGAAGCTAAGAAGAGCTTCACGAAGGTCTCCACTTCAGGTAGTAAGGGTCAACTAGAACCAGGGATGGATCCCTAAATGCTCACTATCTTTCTGGAGACATGAATGAAACTGTTGTGCAACAACAAGGCATTCAAAGGACTACTAGAACTTATCACTAGGTGTGTGGGGTTAGGAGAACCGCGCATGGTTTGGAAACATGGGAAGCATGCGTTACGCACCGAAAGGGAAATGAGGTTGAATGAATAGATTGGTGAGTATGAAATGGATCAGGTAATCGTAGATCTAGGTTCAGACGCTAATTTACTACCAAAGCAAACATGGGAAGGCATGGGCAGACCTTCGCTACAATGGTCCCCTATTCATTTAAAAATGGTGAACCAACAGAAGATTTTGCCCATGGGAAGATTACAAGGGGTGACAATCGATATTGAATGTGCGAGCGCATAGGTGGATTTTGAAGTGATAGAGATTGTTGATGACAACAACATGCTACTAGGAATACACTGGGTCACCAAGATGAACAGAATCATAAATATAAAGAAGCGCAAAATGATCTTTGAGAAAAAGTCACTATGTGTGGTTGTATCTGTCGACAAGTAAAAAGGGTCTTTTTCACCTCTATTTACCCTACATTGATTTTCAATCCAGGAACGATTTGTCATTTCAAAGAGTGTATTCGGTTTGAGGTGGTCATTTGTCAGAGTAATGCTAGTAGTGTAGTGCTCTCAATACAAGAGTAAACAGATGCTTGGAATGAAATAAAAAAGAAACCTAGGACTCAAATCATGCATTTAAGAAGCTACAACAATTTATCAGTCAAGGGTACAGTAATAGTAACTCTTCCCTCTGTAAACTGATGCAATCAAAAAGGTACTCAAAGAAAGGATCATCAAACTGGGAACTAGACAACATATGTCAATGTTCGCTACAGTCTCAGACCTTCTGCATACCAAAGCAATGATGATCTCCAAATGACAAGAAATGGGACAACAACTATCTTTATAAATAGGATTGAACAACAAAACCTTAACCTATGGAAATGAATGCAATAATAATTATAACTTACAGGAATTAAGTAACAGCCTTTGAATTAAACTGCAAACAGAAATGGAACAACGGACTATTAGAAATAAAGTATAGAACAACAACTTAAATATGAATGCACAGCAACCCAAGTTAAACATGCAACACACTTAATTAGTAAAGGGAACAGTAATCTGAGCTTCGATACAATAAGCATGAATCACAGCTATAAAGTAACAGCAATTGCAATCACAATCGAATGATAATCCTGAATGGACAGTAATCACAATTTAAGAATAAACCATATAGTAGTACCGATTTAGGAACATACAACACAGTTGACCTATAATTGAATGGCAATCCATAAGGAATAGTAGTGTTATATCAATTTTCAAAAGGAACAACAATGCGATACAAAGTTAGAATGATAACATAGCATTCCTGTTGCAGATAACAATCGTATTTAGTCAAGTATATATAACAGAGCTGATATGTAACACAGTAAAGCACGTCCAATTACTGAATAGAGTAAATGGAAGAAATCAAACCACATATAAATCAGAAATATAGTGCAGGAGCAAGTGATTCATCAGGGCCAGGCCCTTAGCCTCCAAGGACTCACTACTTGAGGCTACTCCGGAATCAACGATAGAACATAAACCGGATTTATATATTAAACATTAAATAGAGTTACAATGAATCACTCTTCAAAGAGAGTCGATGATCAAAGTTCATGTACCAATAAGAATTTCATAAAAATAACAATTGTTCATCCCCCCAAGCTAATAGTGTTACCCCTTCTTATAACAACCGAGCGACGCTATCAACAATACAGATGATTGTTAACATAACGATCCCTTAGGACCAAAGGATCCTGAGAGATTCACCAAGTTGTTAGTTTGTAGTTATCCTCTTGTTCTTTTGCACCGATGGGAGATCTCCTTTTCCTTTTTCTGGCTGTTACACTCCAATTTGGATTACCTTATTTGAACGTGGTTCCCTACCAAAGGGACAATAGTTAACTTGGTTTCGTTCTTTCCGTTAGGATGACAGTCTTCCGTTTTCTCCTCTTTTTGAATAGAAAAAGGGTAATTATTAGTTATTTCACATTACATATAAATCTTCTAGATTTTATCATATTCTTTTTTCATATACCTAGTTCATGATGTAAAAAGGTTATGAGTTTTGAAGGAAAGATAACAAAGTAAATGAAAATAACATACCTGCTCTAGTGCTCAACAAACCCCCCTTCTTACCCTTTTTCATGGCCTCATGAAAACATTGTAGTTGATGTTAGTGCTCAAATCTGCCTTAGGTTGAAGGAAGGCGAGATTCAAGATAACATCATACCACGCTCAGCCTCATAGCTAGCCCTACGAGGACAGGAGAGGGCTCTCTCCAGGTCAAACTCGGAAAAGATAATCGATGGGGCACGAGATGACTGAAATAAAAGCTAATGTTAGGCTAGATATGAAGTACAAGGGTTTGATTTGATTTTTTAGGAGTTTTTGTGTTGGAATAGGGAAAGGCAAATCTGGGCTTGGGGATGACGCACAGTTTTTTGCAGAGGTCTGATTGGGGCAAGGAAGGTGATCATCTTGATTCTTTTAAAGGGAATGAATGGGTAGATTAGACTGGTGAGGAGCTAAGGAGAGCAAGAAGGTTGCAAGGATTCTCCTTAAACAGATGAAAACATGGAAAATCAAACAAATTTAAAGGCAGAGCATGACAATCAATGGATTCTACCTTAATCACTTCATTTGTTCAATTGCAGAAGATGATAGTAACGAAAATGATTCACATAACAACTTACAATTACTGAGAGAAGCACACCATCAAAACATAAAGCCACATGGATCCCAAACAGTGTTGCAAAACCCTAGTCTTTCCTTAGCCAAAAATGCAGAGAAAATATGTACAATAGTATGCCAAAGCAATCCCAAGTGTCCAACCCTGAAAATCACTAAAATATTACATGATATAAACTATCTCAACCCATTCCCATGCCTCTAGGGGTCCCGCTCATCATTCTAGGATCTTTTTCAACCAACTCTAAGCAAGGAACTAAAATCTAGGTAGCCAAAACAACTTGCCTCTATATGTTAGGAAACTGATTCATTCATTTAATTTTCACTTTTTAGTGAATGAATCATCTAGAACAAGTAACTAAGTGCCAAAATTACATCATGTTTACCCAATTACATCAAAAGAGATCAATAACTACATCACAAAGCAAAACTAGTCAAATTGGCTGAATTTTTGAGCTGGAAGGTGAAAAATTGGGCAAAAATCCTCTATGCGCCACGCCAAATCCTCTATGCACCACGCCACTTTGAGGCTGAGTTTGAGGCACCTCCTAAAGTCCAAATTGAGCCCAATATAGCTCATTGGAAATCCATACTAGTATAATTTCCAACCTAAGTTGAATGTTTCAATTTGGATGTCATTTGCCCCTCCAAAACTGCAATCTCCCAAGACTGCTTCCTGTGTGTCAAAATAGAGGCAGAGAGGTCATTTTTTGAGTGTTTTTGACCTCCCGAGGCCTCAAAACTTGCCCAAATTTCTTGATCATGCACCAGCAATCATGATTTTCCATCGCAAATCCAAAAATATAAACGTTTTGTCATTTGGATCTCCCTAGCAAAAGCGCGCACCACGTGGTGCGGCGAATAGGGAGAAAAACCCTGTTTTTTGCCAAAAAAATGTCAAAATGAAAAAATGTGCTCCAAATTTCTTGAGATTTGGGCTGTACCTTCTCCATTACATGTCATGTTGGACCGAAGAGGCCTCGGCCAAGCTTCAAAGGCGATCATGCTCATTTTGCTTCTTTTACTTCTTTATTGCCTTGCTCAATCTTGCCTTCAAATTCCTTATCTCAGCCTTGGAACTCATATTGCATGCCCTATAATGGAAAAACATATGCCTCAATAATGCTTTGTCCTTGTTGGCCTTTTCCAGTAGTCTCTCCAGGTAGATGTTGATCCGCTCGAGCTAAGACTCTCGGTCATCATTAATCTCTTGCTCCAATGGAGTGAGCTTAATCTTCCTCTATTGGGCAGCTCAGCGATTCTCACGGATGTTCCACAACCCTATGATCTCCTGTTGGTCTTCGAGCTGTTTATTCCTCTGCTCCAAGTATCTGATAATCCACTTAGCCCTCTCCAAATTGAGAGACAAGGCATTGATCTCTGTCTGCTATTTCCGAATGATCTCTCTAAGTTTGGCACTTTCCGGGCCCATATCTGTATCATCATCATGAATGAGAATGAAGTCAGTCTCTCGTTCACCTCAAGGGCCCTTGTCATGCACTAGCCTCTTACCTCGGTCTTGTACCTGTGGTGTTGATGTTGGAAGCAAGGCCCCTTCCACCCCAGGTGGAGATAACACTCGCTTCACTGCTAGAAAAAAAGGTCTATTGCCCTTCTGATATGTGATGAATATAGGCACACTAACAGTCTCATGATGCTCATACTGATGAGAAGGTCCACCTATCTCAAATCTAGCCTCTGAAGGTCCCAGTGGAGCTCTGAAAAAATCACGAGAGATGAAATCATCCTAAGTGATACCCTGTAACTCAAGCTGATGCACCACCAAAATCTTGATGAGAGCAAAATGGCAAATGCTATTGAACTGCTTCTTAGGGGTCTTGTGCTGTACAAGGGTGGTCATCCTTTCTATGTTTTGGCATATGAAAATGGGAATGTTCATCATCCTTACCCTGGTGAAATGCATGAGCAACCTGATGTGATAAGCATATAACCGAGAGAAATGGCCTTCACAATTGAAATACTTCATAATTAACTTCATGAGAGGGGCATATTCATCTTTGAGATATCGGAAGGGAAAGACTCTCTTAAGCTGCCTCAAGAAACCGGGTTTAATATAAGGCTCATAATGTTGTCGATCAATCTTTTGCCTCTTATTCCAAGGTTCTCCAGCATTAGGCATGCCGGTGGCTAAGGAGATGGATTCCGATGTTAGTGTGAAAGTGACACCGGCCAAAATAACTTGAGCACCATGAAAATGTAGAACAAACAAGCGAGCCAACTCATGATGGAACTGCATGTTTGCAACCTTCTCGCAAAACTCATAGCATGACTAGAACTGAAAAAAAGAGACAGCAAGCAGGCAGGCCTGCAATTCTGTGAGGGTGATTAGCTCTTCTCTAACATGTCTACCCCCTTTATGAGGCCTTCGGGGTGCATGTTTTTCCATGGGTGAATCACTTTGAGTTTCCACCTCATAGTCAGATGAATGATCAGATGACATGATTGATGTTATGAACGTTGCTTTGGAGAAATGATTGTTGGTTACAAAACTATGTTGGACTGCTGTTAAGATATGTTGAAATCTTCCATCAAGGGAAAATGTAACAAGGGAGTATTAGGAAAGGGGATAATATGAAGGGATGAGGGACTTATGGGGAGAAATTATGTTTAGGGACATGTAGGAGGGTTTGGGAAATTTATATGAGGTAGGGTTTGGGTTTTTACATTTAACAATGGGTAGAAGGGAATTTGGGGATAGGGATTTAATAATTTTAGGGGAATAGGGAACAATGATCTCAGGGAACAAATGGAGTCAAGGGGATATGAAAGTGATGGAAAATAGGATATACTTGGTGGAAAAAACTTTTTGAAACCCTAACATCAATTGGGTTGATGACTTTATATGAGGTAGGGTTTGAGAGTTTTTGATGCAACCATTAGCAGCCACAAACCATCATCATACTAGTATAAAAATGGATGAAGCACTCAGATTTTGACCCTACCTAGAAAATCCAAGCGTTTAGATGGCACTTTGGTGCAATTTCGAGAAAATTTGGGCTTTCTGGTGTATGCGCCGCGTCGTATGCCCAGTGCGCCACACTCTCCCGGTGCACTATGCCCATTCAGAATTACACTGGAGGAATGCGCCCAATGCACCGCGCTGGCCCGATGCACTGCGCCACTTGCTCTATGCATCGCGCCTGCCTGACTTCAACCAATTTCACCCAATACATGCACTGGCTTACCAAATTCACCTTGAATTTTTTCCTCTTTGTTTTTGGTATTCAAGATGACTTTGAACCTCATGAGGAACTTGTTATAAAGACATTGGAGTCATGGTTTTGATTTTTGGTTCTCCAAAACCCATTTTGTAATGTTTTATTTTTGGCACTTTTTCACCATTAATACAACTCTGTCTTTTTGTGTCCACCTTGATTTGTGGCCTGAATGATGAATCTTTTGGCTGGTTTTTTATAGGGATAGTGGCATGTTTTGACCAAGGAAAACCAGGGTTGTGCTTGAAGAATTAATAACTGAAGAACATTTGAAAATATTACGAAAACACAAAATATTGAATTTTCTTCAAAACAGAGTTTTGAAGAATAGTCGTAATCCATCAATGTGACAATGAAATACGCGAAGCAAAACATGTGTGGAGCTTCCCTCTGGCCTGCTGACATCATGGACATGTTGACGACTCAATTTGTGAAACCCTAGACCTATGATTAACATGACTCTTTGGTTATTAAAATATGACCCATTGACTGTCATGGACTCTAATAAATATTGAAGAAAAGACCTAAGCCAGCAGGTACAAGACAAGAGGGGAATGAAAAATAAGGCCCTTTCGTCAAGTTATGGCATGCTCCTAAATGGAATGCGGGTGAATGATCAGATTGGGACACCTAAAATGAAATGCAATAAAGAGTTTTGATATCTAACGAAGGGCTAAATAGACCAACTCTAACATTGGCTCCAATGGGGATGGTATCTCCTAGGAGGTGCCAAGAATGACAGATCTATGGAAGAGCTAGACAGTACCTTCATCCATTGGGCTATGGAGTCCATTATTTTGACAAATTAACACAAGACTCGTTTATTTATTGACTGAAAACTTGACTCAACTCGACTCAATGATGCAACCAAAATGACCAACACTTCACTCGAAAAACTTAAATTAAAACTGAAACCTTTCTTCAGAATTATAGCCTTCACTTGGGGCCCCAGACTGAAGAAAATATCAGAGCACACACTTGCAATGAAACTGAAATTTAAAATGGTATATACAGTGATAATATGAACAGTAGAAAACTTCTCAAAATTGGTACCGCTTGAGTAGCCGACCATTGACCGGCCCTCCAAGACACTCTTCTCCGTTCATCTCCTTCAAAATAAAGGCATTCTAACCACGATATGCAGCAATCATAAAAGGACCTTTCCAGAGATTTTCAAACTTACCGTGCTTGCCCTTTTCCTCATTCCTTGCATCCCACCTCAGCACCACGTCATTCAACTGAAATTTGTCTGTCTTCACTTTTCTGTCATAAATCTTCTTAATTCCCTCCTACAACTTGAACATGTCTTAAAAAAATTCTTCTCTCGTCTGCTGCAAGTGGATCATCTGATTTAGTCTTCTTTGCATGGGGTCATCTTCACTACCAACCCCTTGAAGGAGTTTTACTACTGGAGCTGTGAGAGAAGTAGGAAACACAGTATCAATGCCATAAACCAGCTCAAAGGGGGACATACCAATGGACTTCTTCTGACTGACTCGATTTTCCCAAAGTGCATTAACCAATTTAGTATGCCAACTCTTCTTGTTGATTTCCAGCAGCTTCTTAATGATGTTGACTAAGGATTTGTTACAAGATTCCGCCAATCCGTTGCCTTGCGGATGGTAGGCAGATAAGTGACCCAAAATGATTTTGTACTTGTTACAAAACTCAATCATCCTCTTAGATTTGAAGGTGTTTGCGTTATCTGTGATTAATTTATGCGGTCAACCAAAGCGAGACAAAATATTATTCTCAAGGAAAGAAATTATTACCGCATCCGTAGCTTGTCTAGTGGGAACTGCTTCGATCCATTTCATGAAATAATCTATTGTTGTGAGGATCCACCTATGCTGACCTGAAGAAGCAAGATGAATTTCCCCAATGAAATCCAACCCCCACTGCTGAAAAGGGGCACTCACCTCAATAGGCTTAAGCAGAAAAGGCTATAATTTCCGCTTACCTTCAAAAATATGGCATTTATGACAACTCTTGACAATCTTATATACATCAGTAAACAACATCGGCCAATAATATCCTACATGGAGAATTTTGTTTGCCGTTGTTTTCCAAAAAAGGTGACTGCCACAATATCCTTTATGGAAATCCTCCATGACTTGTTGCGCTTCTTCTTCCACCAAACAATTCAATAGAATGCCACCGGGATCTTTCCAATAAAGTGCAGAATTCAAAATCCAAAATTTGGCAGCCTTTAGCTTAAGTGTTCTACCTTTATTTTGAGACATGCCAGGTGGTGATGACAAATTTTGTAGCACATATGTGATATCTGAATACCATGCAGAAAGAAAAAACATATCGGATACCTAAATTGACGAACCTTCCTCATTCTCATCGGACATGGCAGCGATCAGGTTTATGTCTAAGGCATGCAAGTTTGATTCAGCCATTAACTTTGCCAATCCATGTCCTTTAACTAACTTGGTGGGCTTTATCTCCACATCGTACTCCAACAAAGCTGCAATCCACTTGCCCCGTCGCCCTTTCGGATCCGTCTGCACTAAAACATCTTTTACAGCAGCTTTAGGAACATAAGCCAAAATATGAGAATGCAGAACATATACCCGAAAATCCTTTAGCACTTTCACAAGTGCAAGGGCTTTCTTTTCATTGATGTTTTACTTTAAGGCCACATCCCTTATATTTCGGCTGAAGAAAGCAATTGGCCTTTCATGCTCATCCTTTTTCTACATTAATATAGCTGCCATAGTGTGTTCCAAAGCAAATGAAAACAATATGAAATCCTGAGTGTAATCTGGGTTGATGAGAACCGAGGCTAAAGAAAGAGTCAATTTTACTAAATTGAAAGATTTTACAGCCTCTTTTGTCCACGTCACTTGGCTGTCCTTCTTAAGCATGTTTGTAATCTCCTTCTTATTCTGGGGCAAGTCAATGTGCTGAATTGCTTCCACACGTGCTAGGTCAATACGAATGCCATCTTTTGAGATAATGTGCCCAAGAAGTTTTCCCTCATGGCAAACAAGCTCTTCTTTGGATTCAATGATACACCATATTTTCTGCACTTTTGAAAGACAATTTTCAAATGATATATGTGTTCTTCATCTGATTTGGAAAACATGGTCAGATCATCAAGGTACACAACCAAAAAGACATCCTTCTCATTTGCAAAATCCAAGTCCATTGCCCGCTGAAATGTGGCACCCACATTCTTCAACCCAAAGGAATTTTAGCGTAATGAAAAGTTCCCCATGGAGTGGTGAACGTTGTCTTTTCTCGGTCACCTTCATGAACTAAAATTTGGTTATATCCAGAATAACCATTGAGTAGCGACATCCTAGATGCTACAACTACTCACTGAAGTATATGATCCATTTTGGGCAATGGATAATTGTCCTTCAATGAAACTTTGTTGAGATTCCTAAAATAAATGCAAAAATGAATCTCACCTGTCTTTTTGCGTACGGGCACCAAGTTAGAGACCCAATCTAAAAATCTGATGGGAACAATGATTCCTAACTTGTACAACCTATTGATCTCCTTCTCAATTGATGGTAGCAATTTTGGATTAAGCCTTCTTAACTTTTGTCTGAAAGGATTTTGATTAGGCTTAATAGGAATAGTATGCTGAATCATATTGGTATCATATGTCTTCAAGTCAGAATAGTCCCAAGCAAACACATCTACAAATGATGACAGAAAATTGATATATTGGGCCTTTACCTTTGGTGGCAATGCTTTAGATAGTTTCACCATTTTTGGATTTTCAGCTGTCCCAAGATTCACCTCTTCGACTCCTTTCTCTGTTGGCTACAACGTTGGCTTGCGGGCTACGTCATCATGATCAAAGAGTTCTTCTAAAGGGATCAAGACTTTAGGAATAATATTATACTTGAGCTGTAATACTTCCATTTGATTAACTTGTACATCATCTTCACCATAAGCATATTCTACATCAATTGAAGTGTCTTTGAGCTTACATTTGTTTTGCAGAAAATCATTAATCTCCTCATCATCTCGGAAAACTTGCCAATATCGCTGATTGTCCAGGACGGTCAGATGATGCTTCACATGGATTTTGAACTTGTTGCTTGAGTGCATTGGAATCTTCAAATTTCTTGCTGCCTTAGCAAGTGCATCTACAATACCATTTTGAGCACGAGGCACACATGTAATGGTGTAATCTGAAAACAATTTCAGGACATCTAGGATAACATTTCGGTAAGCACGCATCTGAGGGTGCTTCACTTGATATTCTCCTTTAACCTGCTTAATCACCAATTCAGAGTCACCATACACAGAAATCCTCTTTGCATTGAGTTTCTTTACAATCTTTATGCCAGCAATCAGAGCTTTGTACTCAGCCTCATTGTTCGAACAATCAAAAGCAAGCTTGTAAGAACATACCTGCACATTACTAGGCACTTTGTTCGAGGTGTTTGAGGGAGAAAAAGGACTGCGTACCCAAATATTGATTCCAGCACCATCATTTCCCACTGTGCCATCAAAATACATGGTCCATAATCCATCTTCATCTTCTTCTAAGTGCTGAAAATATGCTAACTATGGTTTTCCTGTTTGTTGTCCATCACCTTCAGCTGATTGCCCAATGTCGTTTCACTGCTCATGTCTTTCTTTCCTCAAAAATTCTCTGAAATTCTCTGCTATATCTAGAATATCATTTGCTACAACTAACTAATTGTCTATATCATTGAAACTATCTGAATATAAAATAGAAGACTCTAGATCGGTATGTACATAATTCATCAGATGATTAACCGGTTTCTCCTTGCTGGTAATCATATATTTCATTTTTTGTTCTCGATATAATCTTCTCATTTGGCCAAACACGGGAATCGTTGCGTAGGAGAAATCTAGTTGTATTGTCTCTTTCAATTTCGCTCCCCAAGACCTGGAAAGAAGCATACCAAATAGAGGAGGAATGTCTGCTACAACAACATCCATCAAAACATTCTTTGCGGGAATTTGATCCAGACTTACCACTAAGTCCTTAATGAGTCCAATACATCTCACTCTGCTTGAATCAAATGAAAAGAAATCATGGTATTTCCTAGTGATGTCCAAACCCAACTTCTCCATAATAGCTTTTAGCATTAGATTATGAGAGGCGCCGGAATCGAACATGGCATTATGTAACAAAAACTCATGCAATCTCAAACTGATGTAAAAAGGTGGTACATCGCTGTCCGGAGACTCACCATTCAAAGCTACTCCAAAAATTAATTCAGGTTGATCGTCCTCCACACTCACCATATCAGACATTGGGTCAAAATTAAATATTTTGGAGACTTGTCCTCTCTAACTGTTGTTCCTCATTAATTCGGTCAAGGGGATGGCTACCTTTAGTTTAGAAATTTCATTCTCTAAAGTAAAAGTTGAGATATTTTCTACTTCTTTGGCTGGAACATCTTTTCCTTCATCTTTATCCTTTGGTGCGGTTGGCTGCTTTACTTTTTCATGTGTTGGTGGAGACTTTCTAGCAGTAGGGTCAGCAATTTCTTTTCCTTTCTTTGCTGCAACAGCTGGCTCATTTTTAGATGTTGAAACCTCCTTTCTCTTCTGGACTGGATTGATAGGTACATTTATGTTCCTAAGTGAATAATGACACTGTTGGGTGGACAAAGCATGCATATAACCTCTCTGGTACTCATCCAACTCTTCTTCAAGAGCTGTGTCATTAGCCAAGATAAAATCTCCATCATCCTGCACCGCTGAACTTCCTACATATTTGTCATCTTCAGTGACAAAGGTGGGCATATCATCAGGAGGAAAGAAGTGATTTTCTTCGCTTGTTACATTATCTTCATCATCAGATTTGGGACCAACAAAATTCTGCTGAAGAGGTGTTTTTACTTGTTGTTGTTGTGGTGCCGGTTCTTGTGCTCGCTTCTCACGTTGTTTGATCCCATATTGTGGCTATTGTTGGCCACGAAAATTGGGATTTTGAATCTACGTTTCGGGCTTATCAAGTGTTAATCTTTCTATCTTCTTTTATTGATACCTTCTTCTCAGCTTTCAATCTAGCCCATTTGTCATTCAAATTTTCCTCAACACTAACAACAATTTTCTGCATTTCCTCTAAGGTAGTTGGATCTCACTCTCTTAGCTGATATGCTATATCCGGATCAAAACCATCTGGAAACTTGAGTAAGGTTGAATTTCTAGATGGCCTTAAATCATCGGGGATCGCATTATAAACTGCATTGAATCTAATACAGTAGTCTTGGACGGACTCACCGACATTCCTCTTGATCTTGGTGTATTCAGAAGTAATTTGAAGATGATCTTTTTTTAACTTCCCAATGATCCAAAAACTATTTCTGAAGCTTAGCCAAGGTAGGAATACTCCTAGCTATCAAAGCTTAGAACCATTTTCTTACCTCACCACCAAAAGTTTGCACAAAGAGCCTTATTGTTACATTTTCTTCATCAATTTCATACCACTCAAAGAAATGTGACATTTTGTCCACATGCTGTTGAGCCGGACCACTTTGAGGGGTGCCATCGAACAATGGAATCTTACTTTGATAATCTACAGGCATGTCATCCAACACTTGAGGTAATGCAAGAGGAGCGAAACAAGCAGCCATGGCTCTTGGTGGATTTGTTCGGGGGGATGTTGGGGGAGTAGGTGCAGCTGATGTATGAGGTGTGTGAGGAGGGGTGTGCGGAGGGGACGCAATTTTGGATGTAGAAGAAGAGCTCACCGTATATCTTTGATATGAGACAATAGGCTGCACAGGGATAGTAGAAATGAAGGGCGGTTCAGTGGGAATCCTTGAGCTAGATGCAATTACAGAAGGTCCAAGAGTCGCAACTGCAGTTTCTCAGAAATCAACGAGGTTTGAAGCCACAATTGAAGTTTGAATCTGTGTCAAAATATAATCATCAATTGACTGATTATCTCTTTCAGTTTCGAGATCTACAAGAAAATGAGGATTAGGGATAGTAGAATCAACAACAGTTTCAGATTTAGTTTCAAACAATAATATTTCAAACTGCGCATCAAAATTAAGCTCTTCAAGGTATTGAAAAAGTGCAGGACATGAATAGGATTTAAACAAGGGAATCAGTGAGCTCTCTTGATGAAGAAGTCTTGGAATCAAATTGGGATTTTCGTAGACAGGAGGTGGATCTAGATCAGGAATAGATCTGGTATATCTCCTTGAAGCCAGTGTGGTATTTTCAAAAAATCAAATGGACATAAACAAATTTCTCATCCTATCAAATCCTAAGCTTATCATCCAAAAGCTTAGAATCATCAAATATACTGGGGTGTTCACAAGTTAGAGTTCCAGTTAATGAGACTAGAACAGAGATTGACTAAAGTAGCATTTATCTACTTGCACTAATGCAAAGCAAAAGCGTTTCGAAGGCTACTTGGCTAATATTCAGACTCTGTCTGTAGTTTCAAAATGAAGAATACTAACACACAAAGAATTTCTTCCCCAGTGGATTTTCCACTATGTTAGTGCTCAAATATGCCTTAGGCTGAAGGAAGGCAGGATTCAAGATAACAACATACCACGCTCAGCCTCGTAGCTAGCCCTACGAGGACAGGAGAGGGCTCTCTCCAGGTCAAACTCAGCAAAGATAATAGATGGGGCATGATATGACTGAAATAAAAGCTAATTTTAGGCTAGATATGAATTACAATGGTTTGATTTGAGTTTTTAGGAGTTTTTGTGTTGGAATAGGGAAAGGAAAATCTAGACTTGGGGATGAGGCACACTTTTTTGCAGAGGTCTGATTAGGGCAAGGAAGGCGATCGTCTTGATGCTTTTAAAGGGAATGAATGGGTAGATCAGACTGGTGAGGAGCTAAGGAGAGCAAGAAGGTTTCAAGGATTATCCTTAAACAGATGAAAACATGGAAAATCAAACAAATTTAAAGGCAGAGCATGACAATCAATGGATTCTACCTTAATCACTTCATTTGTTCAATTGCAGAAGATGATAGTAAGGAAAATGATTCAAATAAAAAATTACAATTACTGAGAGAAGCACACCATCAAAACATAAAGCCACATGGATCCCAAATAGTGATGCAAAACCCTGGTCTTTCCTTAGCCAAAAATGCAAAGAAAATATGTACAATAGTATGTGAAAGAAATCCCAAGTGTCCAACCCCAAAAATGACTGAAGGATTGCATGATATAAACTATCTCAACCCATTCCCATGCCTATAGGGGTCCAGATCATCATTCTAGGAGTTGTTTCAACCAATTCTAAACAAGGAACTAAAATCTAGGTAGACAAAACAACTTGCCTCTATATGTTAGGAAACTGATTCATTCATTTAATTTTCACTTTTTAGTGAATGAATCGTCTAGAACAAGTAACTAAATGCCAAAATTACATCATGTTTACCCAATTACATCAAAAGAGATCAATAACTACATCAAAAAGCAAAACTAGTCAAACTGGCCAAATTTTTGAGCTGGAAGGTGAAAAATTAGGCAAAAATCTTCTATGCGCCTTGCCAAATCCTCTATGCGTCACGCCACTTTGAGGCTGCATTTGAGGCCCCTCTCGAAGTCAAAATTGAGCCCAATATACTTCATTGGAAATCCCTACTTGTCTACTTTCCAACCCAAGTGGAAATTTTCACTTTGGATGTCATTTGCCCCTCCAAAACTGCAATCTCCCAAGACTGCTTCCTGTGTGTCAAAATAGGGGCAGAGAGGTCATTATTTGAGTGTTTTTGACCTCCTGAGGCCTCAAAAGTTGCCCAAATTTCTTGGCCATGCACCAACAGTCATGATTTTCCATGGAAAATCCAAAAATATAAACTTTTTGTCATTTGGAGCTCCCTAGCAAAATCGCGCGCCACATGGCACAACGCATAGGGAGAAAAACCTTGTTTTTTGCCCAAAAAATTTCAAAATGCCAAAATGTGCTCCAAATTTCTTGAAATTTGGGCTGTAACTTCTACATCACATGTCATGCTGGGCCAGAGAGGCCTGGGCCAAGATTCAAAGGCAATCATGCTCCTTTTGCCTCTTTTGCTTCTTTATTTCCTTGCTCAATCTTGCCTTCAAATTCCTTATCGGAGCCTTGAAACTCATATTGTGTGCCCTATAATGGAAAACCATATGCCTCAATAATGCTTTTTCCTTGTCGACCTTTTCTAGTAGTCCCTCCAGGTGGATTTTGATCCGCTCGAGCCAAGACTCTCGGTCATCGTTAATCTCTTGCTCCAATGGAGTGAGCTCAATCTTCCTCTGTTGGGCAGCTCGGTGATTCTTGTGGATGTTCCGCAACTCCATGATATCCTGTTGGTCTTTGAGCTATTTATTCCTCTACTCCAATTATTTGATAATCCACTTGGCCCTCTCCAAATTGAGAGACAAGGCGTTAATCTCTGTCTCCTGTTCCCGAATGATCTCTCTAAGTTTGGAACTTTCCGGGCCCATATCTGTATCATCATCATGAATGAGAATGAAGTCAGTCTCTCGTTCATCTCAAGGGCCCTTGTCATGCACTGGCCTCTTACCTCAGTCCTGTACCTGTGGTGCTGATGTCGGAAGCGAGGCCCCTTCCACCCTAGGTAGAGATAACACTCGCTTTGCTGCTGCAAACAAAGGTCTAGTGCCCTTCTGATATGTGATGAATACTGGCACACTAACAGTCTCATGATGCTCATACTGATGAGACGGTCCACCTGTCTCAAATCTAGCCTCTGAAGGTCGCGGTGGAGCTCCAAAAAAATCACGAGAGATGAAATCATCCCAGGTGATACCCTGTAACTCAAGCTGATGCACCACCAAAATCTTGATGAGAGAAAAATGGAAAATGCTATTGAACTACTACTCAGGGGTCTTGTGCTTTCAAAGGGCGGTCATCCTCTCTATGTTTCAGCATATGAGAAAAGGAATGTTCATCATCCTTACCCTGGTGAAATGCATGAGCAACCTGATGTGATAAGCATATAACTGAGAGAAACAACCTTCACAACTGAAATACTTCATAATTAACTTCATGAGAGGGGCATATTCATCTTTGAGATATCGAAAGGGAAAGACTCTCTTAATCTGCCTCAAGAAACCGGGTTTAATATAAGGCTTGTTATTCCGTCGATCAATCTTCTACCTCTTATTCCAAGTTTCTCCAACATTAGGCATGTCGGTGGCTAAGGAGATAGATTCTGGTGTTAGTGTGAAAGTGACACCAGCCAAAGTAACTTGAGCGCCATGCAAATGTAGAACAAACAAGTGAGCCAGCTCATGATGGAACTGCATGTTTGCAACCTTCTCACAAAACTAATAGCATGACTGAAACTGAAAACAAGAGACGGCAAGCGGGCAGCCTTGCAATTCTGTGAGGGTGATCGGTTCTTCTCTAACATGTTTGCCCCCTTTATGAGGCCTTCGGGGTGCATGTTTTTCCGTGGGTGAATCACTTTGAGTTTCCACCTCATAGTCAGATGAATGATCAGATGACATGATTGATGCTATGAACACTGAATTGGAGAAATGATTGTTGGTTACAAAACTGTGTTGCATTGTTGTTAAGATATGTTGAAATCTACCATCAAGGGAAAATGTAACAAGGGAGTGTTAGGAAAGGGTATAATATGAAGGGATGAGGGACTTACGGGGAGAAATTATGTTTAGGGACATGTAGGAGGGTTTGGGAAATTTATATGAGGTAGGGTTTGGGTTTTTACATTTGACAATGGGTAGAAGGGAATTTGGGGATAGGGGTTTACTAATTTTAGGGGAATAGGAAACAATGATATCAGGGAATAAATGGAGTCAAGGGGATATGAAAGTGATGGAAAATAGGATATACTTGGTGGAAAACACTTTTTGAAACCATAACAGCAATTGGCTTGATCACTTTATATGAGGTAGGGTTTGAGAGTTTTTGTTGCAACCATTAGTAGCCACAAACCATCATCATACTAGCATAAAAATGGATGAAGCACTGAGATTTTGACCCTACCTATCAAATCCAAGCGTTTAGATGGCACATTGGTGCAATTTCGAGCAAATTTGGGCTTTTTGGTGTATGCGCTGCGCTGCATGGCCAGTGCGCCGTGCTCTCTCGGTGTGTCTCGCCCGTTCAGATTTACACTGGAGGAACGTGCCCAATGCACTGCGCCACTTGCTCTATGCGCCACACCTGCACAACTTCAACCAATTTCAACCAAAACCTATGCTGGTTTACCAAATTCACCATGAATTGTTTCCTCTTTGTTTTTGGCATTCAAAATGACTTTGAACCTCATGGGGAACTTGTTATAAATACATTGGAGTCATGGTTTTGATTTTTGGTTCTCCAAAACTCATTTTGTAATGTTTTATTTTTGGCACTTTTTCACCATTTATACAACTCTGTATTTTTGTGTCCACCTTGATTTGTGGCCTGAATGATGAATCTTTTGGCTGGTTTTTTACAGGGATAGTGGCATGTTTTGACCAAGGAAAACTAGGGCTACACCTGAAGAACTGAATAACTGAAGAACATTTGAAAATATTACAAAAACACAAAATATTGACTTTTCTTCATAACAGAGTTTTGAAGAATAGTCATAATCCTTTAATGTGACAATGAAATACATGAAGCAAAACATGTGTGGAGCTTCCCTCTGGCCTGCTGACATCATGGACATGTTGACGACTCAATTTGTGAAACCCTAGACCTATGATTAACATGACTCTTTGGTTATTAAAAGATGACCCATTGACTGTCATGGACTCTAATAAATATTGAAGAAAATACCTAAGCCAGCAGGTACAAGACATGAGGGGAATGAAAAATAAGGCCCTTTCGTCAGGTTATGGCATGCTCCTAAATGGAATGTAGGTGAATGAGCATAATGGGACACCTAAAATTAAATGCAATAAAGAGTTTTGATCTCTGACGAAGGGCTGAACAGACCGAATCTAACAGTTGACATGCAAGGTGGTGAGGGAGTAGGCTGGAGACGAGATCTCATGAGGAGGTCTACAACCATGATTCCTAGCTACGTGCTTAAAAAGATGTCCTGTCTGGCCCTCAGGCATTTCATATAAGGCTTGGCATCCTAGTGCGAGATGCAAAATCATTGAACTTCGGAACCTACAACCTAACTAAGATGGCCCTTCCCTCAAAATAATATCACCATAGAGGACCAAGCGATCAACAGCTAACTTAAAGTTCTCATAATTAAACGGTGTTGGATATTCAAATTAGAAGTCCGATATCGAAATTTGGCAGCTTCAATGGCAAGGTCTTTGATGGTAAAAAAATATTCTATCCCTTGCCGATTGATTGTTGTATGAATGGTTCCTAATGCTTCAATCACGCCCGGAGTCCTCATGAGGTTCCTATGTTTATTCCATAACTGCAATGGATCTCTAGGCTCAGCTCTTACCCACAAGTCTAATCTGTTTTCTTGTTTTTGGAAGGCATTATAGGCTTTAAGCCATTTTATTTGATTAACTCCAAATGAAATAAATGCCTACAGTTGGATATCTCGAATGAAAGGGCCATGATTCTACTCTGTTTCTTGATCTAACACAAGGTTGTGCAAATGGAACTCGCATAATAATCTCTGAACCTTTACCCCATATTGCTTACAACAATTTATGAAATCATTAATAGTGTTTATTTCTATAGGGGCTCCTGCTTTGACAACCTTAGTTTTCAATTGCAAATATCTTTCCATTAAAAGCAAAGCATAATTCTTAGCAGGCACTCTACATGCTAGGACGTCAGTATATAAAGAGCATAAGGTATCCATTTGTTTGATAACTAGATCTAGCATATGAGTTACCTTTGTGACTCTTTCTTCTTCCTTTCGCCATCCTTCAAAAGCCTGACTTTTGGATAAATTGACATCCCTTAGCTGTTCTTGTAATTCTTCATACTTTTCTCGGGGGAGAGTTCATTCTATAAGTTTTCCTACTGCTTGCTGCCCTTGCATCAAACCCTCTCATAGGTTTACTGTCCTCAGGTCACTACCCCACATAGTAGTTGTAGGTGGGAGGTTCACGTGAATCTTCTTATTGTTTCATTCCATAGTTATGGTTCAAATTTCCTTAGAGGACTCTGCCTCTGTCTGAATTTCTTTGTCACATGCCGTTATATCATCTATTTTAATTTTGACATGGGTAACAGTTGAATGTTGTTCCTTTTGATTTTGAATGGCAGGCTGAACCTGAGTCCTCTTAAACTTTTTCCTAAGGGGTTTCACTAGAGTGGTTTCATGCCTTACCACCGAGGTCCTTTTTGCTCTCTTCCCCATCTTCAGAATTCTAATTTGTTGTCGAAGTCGCGCAATTACATTAAGCACTTTTTGCTATCCCTTTCATAATATTTTGATTTCTTCCATTTTATTGGAAGGAACAGCTGTTCATGCACTTAGGCTTGGAGTTTCTCCTTGGCCAATTTCCTAATTTTTCTCTTGGGGTGCTTCCTCATTATTTTGTTGATCGGGTTGTTCAGGGGTAGAAACCCTAGCTTGCTCTGTAATCTCTTGGGTAACTTCTTCTGCCCCCCTTTCTTCTTCATAAAATTATTTCGGTGTATTATTACTTGGAACAAATTTTTCCTTTTCTTCATCCTTATCATTTTTCTCTCCAGATGCACTTTCATCATGGCCGAAGTGATTCTCTTCTTCTTCTTCTTCTTCGTCGCATAACTCTTCGGATGTACTCTTATCATGAATAGAGTGCTCCTGTGGCTGTTCTTCAGTGTGGAGGTTTAGTGGGTTGAGAGGTTGAGTATACTCTCCCATGTTGGATAGAATTTGGGCCAATTCATCCTCTCGCAGTGGATTTTGCAACGGGCTTTCCTCACAGTGCTCTATTTCTTCTTCAGCCTGACCAGATTCTTCGGTCTGTCCCTCTGTTTCTCCCTCATCATTCAATTCTCTTTCATTCTCTCCTCCTTCCAATTGTAGGGGTTTCTCATCCCCCGAATCAACTATCTCCACCAGTTGACTGATGTTCCCTTGGGAATTCTCCAGCCTCCCTCTAATCCATGCCAATCTAACGGATTTCCTTCGTTTCAACAGTCTATTCAATGTACTTGCAACATGTTTTCATTTGGGGGCTAGCAAAGCCAGTCCCCCGTCTATTGTAAAGATTAATTCTTCCTAGCTGCTCTGTTGCTGAACAACACGGTAGCTAACTATCAATTGTATCAACCCATGATGACTTACTACCGATTCTACGTGACGATATTTCTTCATGCTTTGGGAAACATCATGTAATAAAGAATTTAAAAACACAAGAAAATTCACAGTGTTTTTTTGTTTTAATACAGCTAAAATCTTAAGGTGGAGTGGTATTACCACATCTTTTCTCCCTTCACTGATAATGTAATTCTGAATGATAATTGCCAATTCTTCCCACGGTTCTCCCAAGGTTGCTGGTAGAACTCCCTTTCCACTTCGAGTCAGGTTCTGACCTTCATCTTGGAAGATTTTGATGGCGTCTCACAGTCTTACCTTCTTCAAAGTCCACACAGATCCAGTGGTTGGCAGACCCAAAACTTCTTCGATTATGTCGTCAGTGACTGCTATCTGTCTCCCTCTTACCATGGAGTGATATTCCTGTAGGGTCTGCAAAAATTCAATTTCCATGGCCTCGTTGGACTGTTGTAGACGATTGAGATAAACTATCCATCCCACCCTTGTTAGGATTTCTCGTGTGGCATCAGAGACTTTCAACACTTGTGGTTCTCTACAAATTGATATTCCTCCCATGCTTAGTAAACTGTTAAAACACTGAGACGGCAATGGAATAGTAGGTTGTTCAAGCTGCTAGCAACCACAGAGAAAATAATTGAACAACAAGCTTGTTCAAATTTCAAATTACTACTAATCATTGTAGAGCATAACGCGAAAATAAATTTGAAACAACAAGCCATGCAAATTGGAAAAAAATATACCATTAAGCCTTGCTATTCCCAAGTAAAAGTTCTCCAAATGATAAACTGACACGTATGCTAGTGAAATATGAGGTCACCTGCTCCCCCCTACAATGTGATAGGCCATCCTCAGCCGTCAAATGAGGGAGTGGCGTGCTGGAATAACATGATACAAAGTCAGAAAACAGAAACGTATACCGAGATTGCATGTTTACAAGAATGAGTGGATTGCCAAAATCGAGGTATATCATGGAATTGCTTAAAAAATAAGAGAATGTCATGATATGATGTGAGATTTGGAGGATAGGATAGCTAATGTGCACAAAACGTTCAGTGCAGTCATGATAAACTTTTTTCGTCATGATTGATTGTAATATATTTCATGTATTACAAGTTCGAAGAAATTATGTTCATAGTCTTATTTGATCCATTACAAAGGTAGAAGAAGTGATTCATAACTCCTATTGGTGTATAAAGAATGTGACCTCAATACCATCAACAGAGCTCTGTTGCCCACAGGTGTCCATAACCTTGACAGAATTGTTTATTTCACCCATGGAACCATGATCCTTTGTTCATGCTTAGGAAAGTGTTGTGGAATGTCAGAATGGAGGCCATTATGCTAGCTTGGTAACCAGATAAATCATAATGCCATTCACTAGGAAGGAGTGAAAGGTGGGTAGGCCGGCTCGTGATGAGACCTCCTACTCCAAGGACTTTTTATTTTTTCTGATGTGCCTCTTAGATCATATCCCTGGTGTGGTGGCCATAATGGGAATGCCACTTCAGTTTCTTCCTTATGATCATGGTAGGTTGGCTCCCAATGAGACCCCATATCCTTCATTGACAAACCATGTTAGCAAATTATATAAACATTTTTCTTTTTATTCTTTTTTTTCCTTTTATAATGTATTTTTCCTATTTATACACAAAGGGTGGTTCAGAACTCCTTTAGAGTAGGGATGGTGGAAGAAGTCTTAACATCTCAATAGAAAAATATGCCCTTCGTTCTTATTCCTTAATAATGATCAAAGAGGATTGTGGGATTTTAGAAGGAACCATCATGATAAAGATAACCAATCATATCGGTATTATTAGAACAGTGACAACAAGATGATTAATAGTTGTGTCCTTTCCTCTTTTCTCTTATCAATTCAGAGCAAATTCTTTTAAAGATAGTGACTTTCATGTAATTTGATGATTTTAGTCTCTTCTAGTTCTCATATTCATTGCATAAGTGTATAGCTATGTTTTAGAAGTGATCCAAATGATAAAACAGACAAAAAGGAAAAAGATAAAACAAGTGTTGTGTACAAAATTGTAAGAAAAAAAAAAAAAACTTGAAACTGTTATGGACTAAGAAGAATATCAGCAAAGAAAACAAGCGCAAGAAAAACAATGCAAAAATGTTGTGTTTTCCAAAAAAGGAACAACGGAAAATGAAAATATTTCGTTCCTTCGGAAAAAGGAACAACATAAACAAAAATGTTGTTCCTTCAGGAAAAGGAATAGCAGAAAACGGAAATGCTATTCCTTCAGAAAAAGGAACAACAGAAAACGAAAATGCATTGTTCCTTCAGAAAAAGGAACAACAGAAACAAAAATGTTGTTCCTTCGGGAAAGAAAACTGTAGAAAATGAAAATGTTGTTCCTTCAGAAAAAAGAACAACAGAAAACAAAAATGTTGTTCCTTCGAAAAAAGGAACAACAAAACATGAAAATGTTGTTCCTTTGGACAAAAGGAACAACAAAAAATGAGAAATGTTGTTCCTTTGGGAAAAGGAACAACAGAAAAAAAAAATGCAAGTGTTGTTCCTTTCGAAGAGGAACAGCAAAAAAATTCAAGTGTTGTTCCTTCCGAAGAGGAACAACAAAACAATGGAAATGTTGTTCCTTTTGAAAGGAATAGCATAGTGCAAAAGTGTTGTTCCTTGAAAAAGGAACAACAGAATGGTGAAAATGTTGTTGCTTTCGAAAGGAAAACCAAAGTGAAAATGTTATACAACTACAAAAATATATACAAAACAAAAGAATTATTAAAATGTGTAATATTAGTCGAATTACTTAATGAACCAAAGGTGAGGAAGATTTCTCTTCCTCAACCAGAATCTGCATGTCAGAGTCTTCGTGGAGTTGTTGGGAGAAGGATTCCTGAGTGAGTGGTTTTTGCGGTATAATCAAACTCGATGGCCATTTGCCTTAAAGGTATGTCCGGATCCATCAACGGTGGTTAGAGAAATGGTGCCATAATCATGTACCTTCTGGATTTTGTATGGTCCCAGCTAATGAGTCTGAAGTTTCCCCGGAAAATCCTGGAACCTAGAGTCATATAGGAGCGCCCAATCTCCTTCACATAAGACTTTCTTTTTAATGAGGGCATCATGCCATTTGGCTCGCTGTTGTTGGATTAACATAGTATGTTGAAGGGCAAAGAGCTTGATTTCATTTAGCTCATTGATCTGCTATAATCTATTAATCTGGGCTCATCTAAATCTAGACCAACCTCTTGTAATGTTTTTAATGTCTATATTTCAAATTCTATTAGAAAGATGGGTTCCTTTCCAAATACTAGCTGGTATGGTGAATAACCGGTAGTACTTCTCCATGTTGTTCTGTATGCCCACAATGCTTCTAGTAGTCTTGCAGCCCAATCATGTCAGTGTGACGCAATGGTTTTTGTTAGTATTGCTTCTATTATTTTGTTCATGCTTTCTACTTGACCATTTGCCTGTGGATGGTATGGAGTAGTAATTTTATGTTGAATATGATAGTTTTTTAGTGTGGCAACAATTTTATTACCAGCAAATTGAGGTCCTCCATCCGTAATTATATCTCTTGGGAGGCCATATCGCACAAATATGTGGAACAAGAATCGTATGATGGAATCCTCTTTGGCTCTCGGCAATGCCTCTGCTTCAACCCATTCGCTGGCATATTCTATTTGTACCAGAATGTATGTTTTCTGATTTGACAATGGGTTAATTGGACCAACAAAATCAAGTGCCCATCGTTCAAATGGTTCGATAAATAGCTGTGGTTTCAAGGACATTTCATCAGCCTGTCCAGGGCATCCTGCTTTCTGGTAGTTGTCACAAGCTTGAACGAACTTCTTTGCATCTTTGAAGATCGTGGGCTAATAATACCCTATTTGTAGCACCTTGTGACTAGTTCTCCGATCTGCGAAGTGTCCGCCACAGGGTCCATCGTGACAAGCTTTCAATATGTCAAAAATTTCATCTTCACGGACGCATCTCCTGATGTGCATATCTACCCCTATATGAAACAGGTAGCCCCCAATCCAAGAAAATCAAGTACTATGCTGAATAATCTGCTTTCGTTCATTGGGGGTCAAATGTTTTGGTAATCTACCTACTACTAAATAATTTGCAAAATCAACATACCAAGGTCTTTTAACAGTAATAGTGAACAAATGTTCATCTAGAAATTGATCTTCGACCGTTGCTGCATCCACTAGTTTTGGCATTCGTGAGAGAAAATTAGCTACAGGATTTTCTTTTCCAGGTTAGTCCTTTATTGTAATATTGAATTCCTACAATAAAATTAACCATCTAGTTACTCTACCATTTGTGATTGGTTTATTTGCTAAATATTTTATGGTAGAGTGATCTGTATATAAAATAACAGGATATCCAGTGATATAATGCCTAAATTTATTGACGGCGTGTATTATAGCTAAAAATTCCTTTTTCATCATAGTATAGTTCAATTCAGCAGGAGATAAATTTTTGCTAATATAATAAATTACATATGGTTTTTTATCTTCTTCCTGCCCAAGGACTGCTCCAATAGCTGTGTCTAAAGCATTTGATGAAATTTGAAATGGCAGGTCTCAATTTGGTCCTCGGAGTACTGGGGGTGTTGACAAAAGCTTTCTCGGATTCTCAAAAGCACGATCACATTTTTATGTCCAAACAAAGTCAAAATTCCCTGTCAATGCATATAAATGTGTATTAATATGAGAAAAATGTTCTATAATTATTCTATAATAACCAGAAAATCCAAGAAAACTTTGTACCTCTGTCTGAGTGGTAGGAGTAGGTATTAGCAAGATTATTTGAATTTTGGCTGGATCTACTTGTATTCCAGCTGCTGAAATATAATGGCCTAGAAGAAGTCCTTCAGTCATCATCATATAGCATTTTTAATGGTTTAGACAGAGCCTGGTGGCAATGTATCATTGCACCGCTTTTTCTAGTGTGTCCAATGTTGGGTTGAAATCGTCTCCATATGGTGTAAAATCATCCATATATACTTCGAGCCCTTCATTTATTAACTCCGAAAAGATGTTGAGGATAGCCCTTTGAAATGTAGCAGGGGCATTGCATAGGCCAAAAGGTAAAACTCTGTAGGCAAATGTTCCCCAAGGACATGTAAAAGTAGTTTTGTCTTGGTCTTTAGGGACAATTTGAATCTGATTGTATCCATGAAAGCCATCCAAGAAAGAAAACAATTTCTTTCTTGCTAATGTATCTAATACCTGGTCAATGAATGGAAGGGGAAAGTGGTCTTTTTGTGTTGCTTTATTTAGCTCTCTATAATCTACACAAATCCTCCACTTTCCATTCTTATTTGGTACCACTACAAGCAGAGAGACCCATTTTCTATCGGAGATAGGGTAAATAAACTTCACAGCTAGACGTTTTTGAAGTTCAGCGTTTATAATGTCTTTTAGGTGAGGGTTAAGTCTCCTTTGTGGTTGGAAAACAGGTCTTGCATCCTTTTCTATGTAAATGTGGTCTGTACAAACTGGGGATCAATTCCTTTCATGTTAGGATAATCCAATGCAAATGCTTCTTTGTATTTTCTCAGTAGCTGGATTAGCTTGTGTTCTTGTTTGGGAGTCAGGGTGCCATTAATGTTTAAAGTTTTTCCTGGCTCAATTTCTACAGTTTTGCTATTTGATACAGAGGTAGTAGGTATTCTTTTATCATGAGTGCCTTTGAGAGGATCTTCTTCTAATTCATTATCAAATGTTGCTTCTATCATATGGCATTGTATGTGGGATCTAGATTTAGTCTAGCTAAGAAAGTTTTTAATGACATCATCCTCTGTTTGATCTTCGAAATCAAGGGCATATTCTATGGTTAATGGGGATCTAATATTTTCGGTGAGGTATAATACAAGATGTTTGTTAGTTTTCATTATTGTGACACTTGGCTGGGCTGGAGGATACAAGGCTAGATTCTTGATATTTGTCAGGCCAGGGTAACTCCAGAATTAATGAGCGAGAGAAACTGATAATCTTATTCATTAGGTAATATACATTTATATATACAAATAAAATGGATCAGTTCATCTTCTGATGACTGTCCAATTCACCCATCTGTTTCAGATTAGGTGTCAACATTCCCCCCCTTAATCTGAAGGGATGTTGGTGAGTCCAAGCATCGTTCTGAATCTTTCAAGTTTTTCTCTTCCAAGCGCTTTGGTGAAGATGTCTGCAACTTGCTCATTTGTGGAACAATGGC
>APFE030841108.1:0-23033 GCA_000404065.3 Pinus taeda | reverse complement strand
TTAACCTTCCTTATATCCAAGGGGCCACTGATAGGACTGCGAGGATTCTGAGAAAGTTTGATGTGCCCGCAACTTTTAGACCTCTTAATACTATCCATAGCTCCCTCACTTCTGTGAAAGATCCTATTGACCCTAAAGACATGAAGGGCGTCTATGTCATTCCGTGTTCTTGTGGGATACCATATATTGGTGAGACAGGTTGCTCTATCAATCAATGGATTAGCGAGCATTCGTCTGACTTGAGGCATGGTAGGACCAAGTCCTCAGCCCTCGCTGAACATGCCGAGAAGACGATGCATCATGTATGTATTGAAGATGCTCAAGTCATTGCTAAAGTTGCTCAATTTCACCATCGCAAGTTTAGAGAGGCCCTAGAGATTGAAAAAGGCTGAAAAATCTTAATAGGGATGATGGCTGGAAGATCAGCACTTGCTGGGTCCCAACTGTGTCTTCCTAGCCTCCGAGGTCCCTTCTTGGTAAGATCTTAGTGTTTATTGTTTCCTTCGCTTAGAGGTTGTTTCCCTTGGTTTGTTAAGATATTTTTATGATTTTATTCTCGATTTGATTTGTTCCCCTTTTAATTATCACCCTAATAGTATAATTTAATCCTTTCTATTTACCTTTTAGTATTTATAAGCTATTAATAAGATTTTAATAAAATGGGTTTCGAACCATTAATTGTATTTATTACAATTATTTATTATTCATGTAATATTTTAATAAAGTAAAAATATTTTCCTTCTATACCTTCAGAATTAAAAGGATTATTATAAATAATTAATAAATTAATAATATACCATACTATTATTTTTATAATAAACAAGGAATGAATAATCTAATAAATTTTCCTTTTATATTCTAAGATTATTTATTTGATTTGTAAACCTACAATTAAAATTGTTTTATTTATATATCTATTATTAGCAACCTAGGAATATTAATCATAATATATATATTTTATTTAATAAGCGAATAATTAAAATAAAAAATAAAAAATTAAACCATCCTTAAAATGTAAGGTATTTATTTATCTTTTTATTAGCCTAGGTTTTTAAAAACCTATTCCTATTTTAACATATTCATTAATATATTTATGATTAATTAATAAATAAATAAAGTATTTTCAAAATAAAGTAACTAATCAATATTATTTATTCATTTATTCATTTCTATTTATTTAGTTTTTATTTTTATTTTTATTTATTTATTTTTAAGTAAGATATATATAGTTGTATATTTAGAATAATTAATGAATAATTCGGTTAACAAATGAAGAAACATTTAAACTAACCTTAAAAAAGTAAGAATTTTTTTTTATATTATAGGTTTATTATTATTAAAAATGATTATATATTTTTATCTATCATTTATATATAAATCTTTTTATAACTAAACATTAAATTAAAATATTATTAGAATCATTAGTATTAATACTATATATATTATTATATAATATATAATCGAATAATAATTTAAATAAAATAAATGGAATGTATTAACTAACCATTGATCTGATTTTATTTTTTTACCAGTTTAACTTAGCTCCATAATTCTAATAGTAAATATGAGCAATAATGGTTAGTAAGAAGAATATTAATATTAAATTATCTTGAAGAAGTTTGACTCGGGACCTTGAGTCAAAAAGTAGTGGTTAGTCTTTTTAGCCGTTGGAGTCTCTGCTTAGACTATTTAACATGCTAAACTGGATCTGTATCTTCAACTTGTCCTCACGATGAACTACACTAGTTGGTTCGAAACGCGCTAACAAATGATTAATTATGTGATTTCGCCGAAAATTCTCTAAACAATGTTATGGATCATAGAAGTCTAAATTCCTTAGGAAGAGATTCTCTCGAAACAAAAATCCCGGATCAGATGGTTAAAGGAAGGAGAACATAACACTAAATTTTTCCACGTCTCTATCATTCAACGTAGGATGTGTAACAATATTAGATTTCTCCTTAGCCCAACAGGAGAAAGACTAGAGGAGCATCAGGCCATAGAAGTTGAATTGGTCTCTCATCTCAAATCGTTGGTGCAGGAAGACCAGTCTGACAGGTGACCAACAATTAACAAAATCCTACAACATATACCAAAGCTAATCACGGGGGAGCACAATCATCTTCTTCTTTGCCCTGTCACTCTTTTGGAAGTTGAACAAGTTGTCCTACAAAACAAGGAAGGTAAAGCTCGAGGACCTGATGGCTTCACCTTCAACTTCTTTCATCATTTCTGGGATTTGATCAAAGATGAGATCTCGCAATTAGTGGAGGAGTCCAGATCCATGCATTGGCTTCTCCCTTCTCTTAATGCCACTTTCATAACCCTGATCCCCAAGGAGGACCAAGTAGCCACGCCTAACAAATTCCGCCCCATTGCCCTCTGCAATGTCATCTACAATATCATCTCCAAAGTTATTGCCAACAAGTTAAAGTTGTTGCTTCCTTTGCTCATCTCGCGTGAGCAAACTGTTTATGTAAAGGGGCGACAAATCCTGGATGGCATCATTCTCACTCATGAGATTATGCATTCGCTGAAGAAGACTAAAAAGCCAGGTATGCTCCTTACGATTGATTTATCAAAAATATTTTGACAAACTTAATTGGAATTTCATTCAACAGATGCTAGCAGCTTTTCGTTTCAGCCCTCCTTGGATAAGACGGGTCATGAGCGTGATCTCCTCTTCCTTTTTCTCCATCCTAGTCAATGGTATCCCCTCTCATCCCTTCTACCCCTCTTGTGGCATTCGCCAAGGTGATCCCCTGTCCCCCTTTCTCTTTGTGCTCATGGCAGAAGGGCTAGTTCAGACCATCTCTCATGCCCTTCATTCACATTAGCTTCGTGGCATCTCCATTCATGAGTCCCCTGCTCATACCCACTAGAAATTTGTGGAAGACACTATGTTGTTTGGTCATCCTTCTGCCCATGAAGCCTCCAGCTTGAAGAGCTTGCTCAATTTGTTTGCTAAAGCTTCAGGAATGATTGTCAATGCCTCCAAGTCGCAAATCTTCTCCTTTAACACTACTATTCTCATTCAACATCGCATTGCTAGAATCCTCATATTCTCCATTTCTAGCTTGCTCGTCAAGTACCTTAGAGCCCCCTTGATTGTCTCAGCGCTCAAACACTCTTCTTGGAGATCTCTCTTGGATAAACTCGAAGCTAGTTTATCCTCCTGGACCTTTCGCCCCCTTAACCTTCCTAGTAGACTTATTCTGGTCAAGTTTGTCCTTCAATCCATGTCACTCTATCTTTTCTCGGTCCTTGCAGCCCCGAAATGGGTCCTCAAGCAAATCAGATCTCTTCAGCGCAACTTCCTATGGGGAGCATTCAGATAGAACAGAAAATGGGCCTTGGTCAAGTGGAATATAATCCGCAAGCCAAAGGTATTGGGGGGGTTAGGCCTCCATGACCCTCAGCATAGAAACACTATCATGGGGGCTAAGGTGTGCTGGCAATGGCTATCCTCCCCCTCTTCCCCATGGGCGAAACTCTAGAATGCCAAATATGCCAACCATAGACCCCATTCAAAGCTCATTCTACTTTCTATTGTAGAAGCAGGCTCTCTAATCTGGAACGCTACAAAAAAACAACATATTCTTATTTAGGATCATAGTTTCTAGGAGGTCTACAATGGCCACACAGTTAGGTTCTAGACAGACTCGTGGCATTACCAACCCATGCTCCTCTCAACCATCAAACCATCCCTCCAATATGATTTGATTGCTCCTCTGGAGGCCACAGTTCACCAATTCTGGGAGGAAAACCATGCTTATGGATACAAGCGCTGGAAAATGGTTGCAAGATGCTTGAACAACAAGCAAGTTCAGGCTCATCTAGCGCTGGAAGAAGAACTAATCAGCAGGAAAATCAGATACTCGGACAAGCAGGATATCCTTCGCTAGGGACACTCTCCCAAAGGTAAGTTCACCACTTAGGAAGCTTATGCCCTGATGACCCAGACTCTCGAACCCCCTGACCCCATCTGGAAAGAGCTGTGGTCACTATAGCTTTGGCCCAAGGTTTCCTCATTCCTATGGTTGCTTTGTCACAAGAAAATCCTCACATGGGACAATTTAATGAAAAGAGGCTTCAGTAGGCCTTCTCAATGCCCCAACGGTAATAATCAAGAGGAGACCATTCAACATCTTATGCTGACTTGCCCTCTGGCTACCTTCTTTTGGGAAAGTGTGAGCTCCAAGTGTAGAAGAGATGGTCGACAGTCTGAGGACTTAAATACTATCATTCGTAATTGGCCAGCTGCACCCTATCGGAGCAATATGCTCAACTCTCTCTGGAGGCACATTGCATGTCTCATCTTATGACATATTTGGAAGGAGAGGAATAGAAGGATTTTCAAGAACTAGTCTACCCCTCTGGAAATCCTCTCATTCAATTATTGCTGTAATCTCCAGGAAACATTAGTGCTGCAAAAATGGCAGAAGGAAGATTTCCCTATTCTGCCCTAGGAGCAACAAGTTTGGAACAATTGGCAGCTCAAGCTCAATCTAAATCCTGAGTCGATTGGTTGAAGAGTCCCAAAGGCAAATTCTAATGGAAAATGGGTCTCCCCTGCAGAGGGTGTCATAAAGCTCAACTTTGACGGAGCCTCCAAAGGTAATCCTGGGGAGGCAGGTTTTGGGGGAATTTTTCGCAACCATAAAGGCGAACGCATGCTCGTTTACTATGGCTCTATGGGATGGGACACCAATACCTCTGCAGAACTAGAAGGTCTATGGCATGGTGTGCAGCTAGCCCAGCTCCATAATTTTTTCCCTATCGAGATTGAGGGCGACTTCCAAATCATCATCAACATGATCAGTAAGATCCTCTCAGGCTCTCTTTCCTCAAGAGTAGCCGACAGTTGGAGGCTCCTGGTAAGATTGGAACTTATAGTTGAATGAATGACTGCAAGAGGACAGAGCCATCTACCTCAAGCACCCTAGAATATCTTGCAACAAAGTGGCAGATATGATGACCAACAAAGGGGTAATGAACGCCCAGACCCTCTCTGCACGGTCCCTCCCCAGTCTCAATGATAGCAAACTCATTCAGGAATGCACTCAGTTGGTGCATCAGGACAACTTCACCCTGGATGCGGGTGGGCGTTGACGTGATGGAGGTTACGATCTGGCAGTTGAGCGCGTGGCAATCCCACTGGTTCACCAATGGAAGGCAGGTACTCACCTCTGGAACAATTAAGTCGATGGGTAGTCACCCTACGCGACATTTATATTGGTGGGGAGGCCGAGACACCAAGAGTTTCAACATGAAACCTCAAGCCCCTATGACCCCATCCTTAGTTGAGAATTCAGAAGCTTTGATCTAGAATTGTGGTGCTCAGCCGGTCTCCATGTCAAGACAACTCTTGCCTGTAGGTTCTCGTTGTTCGCTAGAAGCTGAAGTGCACAGCCTTCGCACCACGGTTGGAAAGTGCTACCCGCTAGCCTCCTACATTAATTTCATCCCTGGATATCATTAATCGCCTAGCCCGTTTTGTGCTCAGCTCCTCCTTGCTCTATTCAGATTTCACCCCCACCTTCCTCTATTGGGACCCTCTCTCATTTCCATCGGCTCTCACGACTTCTATGCTACAATTCCAAAGCTGAGGCACCGCATGAGATGCCACAAGGGAGGCTCTAGGCCTAATCCCTCCCCTTCCCCTTCCTCTTACTCATCCCCCTCTCGTAATCCCAGTGAATTTGCACCCTGTTGTATTCATGGATGTGGTCAAGCTCGTCACCTCCCTCCCTCCCCGTGGAATGTTACCCTCGCCTCTCACCATTACATTGATCCTTGGCCTGCTTTCATCGCCTCTCCCCCGTCTTCTGCGCCCCCTATCATCCCACACACCTCCTCTTATGTTCCACCTATTCTTGTGCCCGTAGATAATAATCCCTCTCGCTTGGCGAATGACAACAACTCTAGCCTGCTCGAGAGAGATGGGACAACTGCAGGCAAGCGTGAAGCGGTGGATGACTCTCCTCAAAGGACTCCCGATCTATATCCTGATGGAAGCAGCTCTGGCCAGCTCCAGAACACTAGGACGACTGCAGGCGAGCGTGTAGCGGTGGATGACGCTTGTCAAACGGGTCCCAATCCATATCCTTATGACAAGGAAGGAGGGTGGTGCATAATTGAAGAGGAATCACCCTCCGATGACTATGGACTCTAGTGCCTCTTCTTTTCCTCACCATCATGTCTAGTCTTCTGAGCATTTTGCTAGTTTTGTCGCCTATGTATCTAAGTGTGTCTAAGCTGGTCTCTGTAGTTAAATTAGTTCTTAATCTATGTACGATTCGGTTTCCCTTGGTGGGAAGCTCAGTATTTTTGCTTACAGTTGTCAACTCAAGGATGGTTTCCTCTTGGGAGGCAGCGTTCAAATGCTTCTTAGGCCAGTTTCCCCTTGCAGCCAACTCAATTTTTGACATCTTGTTGACTGTATGGCAGCACTCTTATGCCTAGAACTCTCTGTACCATCTGTTACATTAATAGATTTAATCTTACTTAGAAAAAAAAAATTGTAAACCCAAAGTAACAATGGTAAATAAAAATAGATTAATGTTATAAAGCCAAGTTATAAAATAAGGGGATCCAAAACTTTTTTAATATCCCTCCATTCTTGGTGTCTTTTTATAATTTGTAAATAATGTTTTTTAGAGTGAGGAGGAAGTTCCTCTCCTCTGCAACTCAAGAGATATCAACACTTTTGTAAGGATATTCTAAGCTACACATTGCCATTAAAAGTTCACGGTTATGAGGATTTTTTCTTTTCAAACCTAGATTTTGTAATTGGATGTCGGGCTTCCACTTTTGCCACCTTCTCCCTTTACTAGGAGATCTTATGATTTCATAAATATTATTGGAGATAAAATCAAGGGGCAAAGCATAGAGAAGAGGTTTCATTAATTTGTATTTAAATAATTTTATTTCAAATGGAAGTTTTATCTTTTTGATGAAAGACCTCCTTAAAATGATTTTCATGTTCAAGGCTAAGGTTTTATGTGAGGGTGAATGTTTTTTGGATTAGATATCTAGTTCATTAGCCTCATATATTTGTTGTTCTTTTTTTTCTTTTTTTTTTTCGTAGGCTCAATTCATATTTATGAGTAACTCTTTACTCATAAATCTACTATAAAAAATTTGATTTAAATTCCATTGGAATGAAGTGAACTATTTTCTAATTCTTGTGGTTAATCATTGAATGTTTTAATCTCTTTGAATATAGGATGTTTCATTATCACAGTATTAACTAGTAGAACTACTTGATTAACCTGAAATTAATAATTAGAGAGAGATATTTTAAAATCCAAATTAGTTAAATATCTTTCTCTCCATTCTCTTAGACCTACATCTTCCTAATAGAGAGAGGCTTAGGATTTCTTCCCTTTTTCTTCCATTCTTAAAATTAATTTGCAGTTATATTAATGGTTAAATTTCTAGAATTCCCCTTGCACGTGGGAAAACTTTAGTGTGGCTTGGATAAGCCCTCAACTCATCTTAAGGATTTCTTTCTTGTTTGTGCATGTTGAGAAATTTAGGGGCAACAACGTAGGGCCATTTGTCTTCTTTGGTAACTGTTTGCGATGTCTTTTTACTTCACTTAATAAGCTTATTATTTTACATTTTATTGTTAGTGTTTTTCATGATCAAACAAATACAAAACCATAAATAACAATAAAGAAAATGATAGAAGATATATGCCATCATCCAAGGCCAAAACATCTCCAACTCTGAGAGGAATACCAAAAATAAACACTATTCTTATAGACTCTTCAATTGAATAATTCCAAAACCTAGATCCTTTGCCAAAGAACCTCTCCAAGATCAAGTGAAAATTCTTCTTGAACGTATTTTCTTTCTTTGAAGTCACTACTAGTAAAAATGATTTATACACCTGTTTTTTTGGCTTCTTCTTCAATTTTTGCCTCTTATTATAGGCCTCCACTTTTCATTCTACTTTCAATTTCAGAGATCCCACTCATTTGAGTTTTGGGGCAGATTTTTGAGGCTTCTCTCCTCGCTTGTCTTGGACTCTTCTTCTTGTGAATTCAACTAGCATTTTTTTCCTTGGGATATATTTTGGATCCTTCAAGATATGCAATACCTAACCTTGAAATGTTATCTAGAGTCATACGTTTTATATGAACGACCCAAAATAATACTAGAATACTTTAAACTTCTTCTCCTTCTCTTCGCTGCTTAAGAAGATTTCTTTAAACTTCTTCTCCTTCTCTTCATTGCTTAAGAAGCTTTCTTCCTTTCCTGTTCACACTTCTCTCCTTTTTGTAAATATTTGTGGGATGATCTCTTGAGTAAGACCAAGCCCTCCTATATATAGCTTCATGTCCTATGATTCTAGGATGATGTGTCATCATTCCTAAGTCAACATGTCCTTCTAGATAGGCTTGTTTCTCCTTTTGGAGGTCGACTTGATGTAGCACTTTTGACCAGGTCTTGGAGGGTCTTTTGACTCTAACATTGACTCAAATAAATTTCTTTAAAATATGTAACATTCCCCAAATGGGTCTTTCGTACATGATAATGATTTTAATAAATTTTCGATTCAATGACAAGCCCTATGAGCTCAAATGGGATCTTGACGTAAAAATAATTTTCCTTTAGCATGAAACTAATGCCTTAAGAACAACAATACAAAATGTATTTTTCTCATTAAATGCAATATATAAGCTCATTATTAAGCATTCCATTATCAATACTGAACTAGGTCCATATTTCAACACTCCCTCTACACTATGAAGGTATTCATAATCCATATAAGGCACTTGGACATTCTTTATATGAATATTTATCGTAAGAAGAGTTAGATTGGTAACCCATCTATTTATCATCATATCATCCAACATTGTCACATAACAAGGCCTTGAATAATAGATATATCTCTCCATAAGGTGAGACCATTGATTTATAGGCACCTCCATCATTGTCTCTCAAGGAACATACCCCACTTGGTTGTTGATATGGTATGTCCTTCAACGAATATTTTTATCTTGGATTCCTAGTCAAATAATATCGGTCCTCTGTGACTACTCTTGTCTTTGATGCCTATTATAGAAATTTTTGGGCACTTCAACCCTAACCATAAATGTCCATAAACTCAGGGCCCCTAAGTCCCTAAAAGTGTTGCTTCACTGCCTAAAGGAACAAGGTAAACTGATTACATCATCTCCCAGAAGTTCTCCACTGAAAAATGCTCATAAATGGTCAAAACTGGACCATACTGAAAGCTCAATGTAGAGGGTGCGATGCATATCACCTTCCTAGTGTACAAGGTTTGATGCATACTGATTTTCTCCTCTGTAGGGTGCGATGGTCGGGAATAGACAAATGGCAGGGACAAAAATGCGAGGTGGAAGATCATGCAATCTTCCAGAAGCTTCCTCTCTAACACTTGCCTTTCTATTTTCGACCAGGGATGAGTAAGCTATCATCATTCTCCAAGTGGAATAAGGAACTATTAGAGAGAGGACACTAATCAAGATCCTAGAAGATGACTCACCTCTCTGTAATCATCTATATATGGATCCCTCATCACAGTGATCCAGAGGCTGGAATTTTGTATCTTATAGAGAAGTGATGTTGGTTTTCTGGTGTACATTCACAGTGTTGGGTGATCTAAGCTTTGCTTGAGGTGAAGAAGAGCTTCCTAGTTGGAGGATGATGCTGGGTCAGAGCATATGGTTGTAATCCTCTTGCTACTTTTCATCTTAATAAAGCTATTCTTGTTTTCTTCCATATTCTTGTGTATTTTTTTATATACGCATTTATATGGTTAACATACATCTAATTCTGTGTTATTTATAGATATAGATCCTTGTTTCTTCGATAGTACTATGTTGTTGTGATTCCACAGGTTCTCTTTGAAGCTGGGCAAATGAAGAATAAGCAGAGAAGCTCTATCAAGGAGAGGAAATTAAGCGCAAGACTCAAGTTCATCTTCTTGGTTCTCCTCTTGTCTATTTCCATAAAAGAAAACAACAGTAGACTTTACTTGTTTGTTTCTAAGATAGCCACCCATCTTAGTGGGAATAGCAGCATTCGAATGGACACTATTCTCGGTAACAAAATGGCGACTCCACTGTGGAAAGACTAGATTACTTGTTAGCCTATATATCTTTCTTTCTTTTATAAACTTACATACGGACCCTAAAGTCAAGCTAGCTAGCCTTCGAACTACATTTTTTATAGAAAGGAAAAGTAGATCAATGTTGCTTGAGTCTATCTCCGGGTTTTGTTTATGAATTAAACAATAGATCTGCAAGCAATCTAATTTCCCTAAGTGGTGGCTCTAGTAACCTCTTTAGATCACCCTTGTGTTTTACATACACTGATCTTTACTTACTCTGCCTAAACACTTGAACTCGATTTCAAACTGTGAGTGAAAACCTATTTGAAGTCTTGCACTGGTACCATCGCACCCTTCCTTCAAGGCATTCTGTATGCATCACACTTCCCCAGTGTAGTATGTGCGTTGTATATTGGTTTCACTGTGTAACAGGTGCGATGGATAGGGAGGGTTAACTTTACCCTCAGACTGTGGTTTTTTCTCATTGTTTTTAGTCCTACTCAAGAGTTTTGTTGTCTGTAGTCAATGTCTATGAAAAACCCCTTCTCTTGCATTATTCTGCCTCCTTAGTGCAAAGAACTGTAAATGTTTTTATGTATTCTGCGTCATTTTCAGTTCTCTTTTGCAAAAAAGTATCATAGTCGAACTGTCATCTCTAGACCTAAAAGTGTCGTAGCTGTCGTTTTTAGTTTTAGAAAACAATCCCATTGTTCTTGATAGTCGATGATAAAATTACTATTGCATAGGATTTGAATTAGTAGTTTTAAAGTGTCAAAAAACAATTTCCATTTCAAAATTGCAAAGTGTCTCTCTTGCTTTCACTTCATTTTGAAAAAGAATTTTGTTGAGTATTGTCACTTTAAAATTAATTCATATTTGCACATAGCTTTCTTAACGTCATTCACACATTAAGAACGTTGAAAACAAATACATGCATGTGCATTTGCATTTTGATTACTTGGCTTGATTTAGGACTGTGCATTTAGCGTGTGCTCTGTTCTTTGTGAAGAAAAGATCCTTGACTTTCTTCCCTTAGTAGCTAGGATTTTCATTGCTGGAAGAAGATTAAACGTTTGTTTATCATCTTAGACTACATTTTAGGAATTATATACACATCACATGGTGAACATAAAAGGAAAATTTTTAAGCAATACCAACCTAAAATAAATTCAATGAATCTAACAACAGTTTGGAACATAACGCACAACCTCTAGAGGTCTAGGCTAGAGACGTATTTTGGCGTCGTAAAACCTGGTAACTGTTGCTTTTAGTGTTGGTTGGGTGATTCCTCCACTCTGAGACGGCAAGTGCTAGTACGAACTTGTGCTCCCACGTACCATCGAGTATATATTGGGAGACCACAATAGGCTACATCCTTTATCCTTAGGAAGCCATGTCTGTCGCCCTATCGATCGCAATGCACCGAACACAACATTCGGGAATATTGATTGCCATACCGTAAAAGGTATTCTACAATTTTGCGATTGGTTTGGTAGTCCTCTCTGCCTAGATCTCCAAAGAATTCCATTTTTCTCCTCTTCAGACTCCTTAAAGGGAAGGTCGTCTGAGCAGTTGTCACTTCAGGCTTAATAAAAATCGAAGGCGACTAGAGTCATCTTTTTTTTTCCTCGAATCTCTAAAATTGAAAAAACAAGTTGTGTCAAAGCGTCTAAAAATTCATTTTAAATCAGAATAACATCACAAATTCCCTCGTTGGTCTTTAGGTTGAGAAAATGGAGTCTACCAACCAAGGATTTCCCCTTGGAGGAAATCCTAGTCCCTTTTCCTCTTTGGGAGATGTTGGTGCACCCCATGTGGCCACTTTGTCACTTCCAGGGTTGAAAATTGGTTTGCCTGTCTCACTCTTCTCCACCTTTGTCGTTAAGAATCTCGTAATTCTTGAACAGTTGAATCAACAACTAGATGACACTAGAGTTGCCTCCCAACCTTCTACTTCATCTGATTCTCCCTCTCCTCCTTCCTCTTCACTTAATAAAGCCGATAAAGCTAAAAATCAAGTAACTGAGAAGAAGAAGAAGCAGACAGAGAAAAAAAAAGAAGAAAAGGGAACCAAAATCGAAAGGGGGCAACCAAGCGTCGTCTAGCGAAAATCCTCACACCGCACAGTCGAAACCTAAATCTTCTTGTGTCATTTGTAATGGAGACCAATATCATCGACATTGTCCCTGCATCCGTCGGATCCTAAGGGACTAGTCTCCCCGTTTCAACAATCCGGTAGCGTCAACCTCTGGCGATCATATTGAATGCTCGCCATCAATCAATGAAAGTGAAGCACATGGACAAAGAAGGAATCCCAAATTTCCTTGTAAGTTGTGTGAAGGCAATCACGCTGTCCACCATTGTTCCTTACTTGACGAGGCTAAAAGAGTTTTGGCTAATCATCCAGTTTCACCGCTACGACTTCCTCCTGGATATAAAAAAATCTTGTCAAGTCCTTCACCGGTTGAAAATCCAGTTGGCCTGTCATTTTGGTCAGCCGAAGCGTCTATCATTGAAAATGAACCCTCTCAATCCATACCAGACGAAAGTCAAAGGGTCGATATGGCAGTTGACCCGGTCTTGCCTTCAGAGGGTTCATCTTCGAATGATACCGTCATTGAAGAGAAAGAGAACGTCACCATTCAAATTATTTTCATCAACACAGACTCCAATGAACTTGGGGGTAGTCCTCCCATTCCTTTATCACAGGAAGGAAGTTCATCAGAGTCATATTCGGCCGTCTACTCGGTCCCACCACCAAGCAACCTAGTCATTTATTTTGACTAGAATCGACTAGGCAGACCCCATTTACGAGCCACTATACCATTCATAATCATTGTACAAGCTTACAGAATGGTCATGGTTGGTACCATCATCAATGAAGGTGCTTCTGTGAGTATCCTTTCCTCAACTGCTTGGAAAGTGCTTGGTTCGCCATCGCTTTTGCCTGAAATGAGAAATCTGATAGGCTTCAACAAAGGAACCAGTCGACCTTTAGGGATCCTTCCAAATGTGCCCATTACTTTGAGAAGGAAAACTGTTCACATGAACGTTATGGTAGTTCAAGGACCTTTAGATTATAATCTACTCCTTGGATGTGACTATATTTATTGCATGGGAGCCATCGTCTCCTCAATGTTTAGAGTAATTTGTTTTGCGCACGAAGGCAGAATGGTTAAGCTCGTAGAACAAATGTTGTTCCCCAGTTCACACATCGCAAATAGTCAAATCCCATCCATAAATTGTCTTTTCAGACAAGAAATGTCTCATTGCTCTCCAGTCTGTCCACCTGATGAGTGCAAGTGATTCAAGAGGATGTGACTGAACCGCAGGGGGCATGCAACCTGGTCTGTTTCGGCAGGAAAACCTTGGGTATAGAGTAGGTTTCCGTGGAGGATATATGACTAGTCTCATGAACCCGTCCTTACAGGAAAATAGGATTAGGCTGGAATAAGATACCTTCTTCAAATTTATGTGAGTGGAATGCGTCTGCGCCATTCACCTTTGTCTGTTTTGATAGACATCGTCGAGGAAGCATTTTACCTACTACGCAGATAGAACTTTCTTGGTAACCTAGAAATTTTTCACTATACTTGGGGCCATGCAATCACCTCTAGTCATGAGATCAAGGAAATCAATCCATTCATCGCTAATTATTCCAAGTAAGAGGGATTTTAGTGTGCTAGATCCTAAATGATGTAATTTTCCCCTCTTAACATTGTACATGAACCTATCTATTACATCCTGAAGGCTCTCATCTTCTCCTCGATTCATTCTAAATATTTCTTCTTTAAGATCATGATCTATATATTTTTCAAGAAATATAATTTTCATATCATTCCATGATCTTATTGAATTAGTCCCTAGACTCATAAGCCATTTAAGAGATCTATCCTTCAATGTTGGTAGAAACAATCTCATTTTTTGAGTTTTCAATACGTAACCATAAGATCTACAAACAATTTCAAATTCAAAGAGAAACGTTTATGGATCCTCTAACCTTAGACCATGAAATTTTGGAAGAAAATATGGAGGGATTTTCTTCATGTGCACACTACCATCAGTATCTTGAATGGGAAATCTGAGAGGATCTTCCTCAATGTCATCATCTCCATCAATTTCTTCTACATTCTTTTCCATCTTCTTCTTCTACCTGCAAAAGTGAATGGTGATGTGGCTCTTACTGCACCATGTGATCAAATGGACGGGTGCTCTGGTGTTGGATATTTTTTTGTTTTTATGATTGAATGAAAACTATAATGCAATGGAGTTTTCTACTTTTGAAATTAAATATTCCTAACAAAAATAATTTTTGTTTTGGCACAAAGTAAAACTAAATGAATCAAGTAGGGAAGAAAAAAATACATACTTTAACACTTCCCTGGCAACGGCACCAAAAAGTGATGAGCCTCAATATTGCATCAAGAATGCTGCAACCCCCAAGGCTACCAACTTTAACTATCAGCACTATATGTGCACCATAAAATGTGTCATTCATTTGCTATCATGATGCAATGGAGTGCATGTACTAAAGTTAAATCTTAAACTAGTTGCAGAAAATGAAATGTTTGAAATGAAACCCTAACCTATTGCAAGAAAGAAAGTGCAAGGAAAGAAACCTATTCTAATTGCATAAAGATCATGAACTAAATGTTAAAGAAACCTAGCTTAACCCTATTTACCACATGTGATGAGATAAAATAACTGAGCATGAAATCTAATCTAGAAAATATTAACTATTGTTTGCATGTGTAAATATAAGAGAATTCATTTTTTATATCTTTTTACTTTATAAATGCAAATGATAATCTTTCCTTTATCTTTGGCAGGGGAGAAAAGTGTGGAGAAGGAGGGTTAAAATGGTCTTGATGGCATGGAGGTCAATTAGAGGCCTAATCCTAGCTTCCATGATGATTTTTCTCAATTTGGACTCAAAACAGGCTTTCCTACAGGACACCACTGTGATTTCCTACACGATGCTACAATGATTTCCTATAGGATCCCCTCATTTACAACAAGATGTTACAAATTTACTATACGAAATTATAATTCATCAAATGAACAAGAAAATCAAATACAAGTTGGATGGGAAATTTTTTTTATTAACTAGGATGTCTTAGGTCCCCATTCCAAGTGGGATCACTAAAACGTACCTCTACTAACCCATACTAAAAAATATAAAAACATTACTAGTCGAAAATCTAGAAATTCGAGAACTAGTGAGCTAGTAAATATAAAAAATGGCTAACCTAATAAAGTGAAAATGCAATGGGGTAATTTTTCTTATGAACTAGAATGTTTTTTAGATCTAATGCAATTGGAAATAGCTTGATTGAAGCTCGTTAGCATGCCCAGGATAATAGCAGAAATTTATTGTTCTTTCCCACAAAGGAGTTCCAAAAATCTAGATTTGGGAATAGGAAGACTAATATAAGTATCTTAGTGATTGATATGAAATTAAAAATCTTTTCCAATGATGAAATAATGCTTGTCATCATGCAAAATAACTTACACCAATCCTTTAACTCAATCCTACAAGAAGAAATCATTAATACTAAATGCAGAAATAGAAAGAAATAAAAACAATAGATGCATGTGAATAAATGAAAAGAAGGAAATAAAATGATACAAAAGGGTTGTGAGGCTCCTGGGATGTCCAAGCCAAGGAAAATTATAGTCCTATGGAGGAGAACAAGATTTAGAAGGTGAACATGACACCGATCTTCATTACTTTCATCAATACAATTACATCCCTGCAATAAAATACAATGGAGCTGCAAAAATACGAGTTCTCTCTACAAGAGCACTAATGAAAATCTATTCCTAGAGGAAAATTTGACTTGGTACTTATACAAAATGATTAGGAATCATTCCCCATGAAAGTAGAAAGTTTTCCCCACCAAAATCCCTTGATTAGTGGATGTGGTCGCTAATAACATGAATCTGCATTAAATGGGAGAGAACACATTCCTAGATTTTCTCGATCATTGGAGTTCCAAAATGTGTGCCATAATTCCATAATATCTTGTTGATTAATTATTCATTATTGATTCTCTTTTAGTAGGGAACAAGTCCCTAAATTATCTCCTCCTTCAAATTTTCATAATCTGCCCAATATTCTCATAATATTCCACAAAAATAAATAATATTAGGCACAAATATCCAATTATTAATAAACCTTCGTAATGAATATATTAAAGTTAAAAATACATTATCTAATGTAGAAATAGAGGTTTAATGTGTCGAAGGATGGTCATAGGCCTTAAATGAATGTTTAATTCAAAGGTATGGGCCTTAATTTATGTCTAATTTAGAGGCCCATCAAAGACAAGGATGATTTTTCTATCTCTCCCTCTTAACTACAGAGGATATGCCGGTTCCTATCAAACAATGTAGCAATTCTCATAAAATGAATGTACACAACCTCCCTCTTAACTAGGGAATTGTACATGCTCCTTCTTAGCAAGGGACTTGCTTCCAAACTCCTTCTTAACCAAAAGCTTGCTTCCAATCTCCCTCTTACCTAGGGACCTATTTGCAACATGAGTTATCTCTTCTATGGTGGATACCATTGGACCTTCAACTACTTGTATAGATCCTCCATTCGATGTCATGAATTTTGTATGTATATTTATAAAGCCTTCATCTTGTAGGGTATTGGCCATCCATAACTTTCCACATGTCAGTCATGAAATCCTCCCTCTTGTATGAAAGTGATGTTCTTGTTGACATTTGGATTTATTTCATACAACTATCTCTTCCATGTCATGTTTCCTTCAGGATCCTCCATCTAATCACATGAGTGTCACTTGTAGATAACATCTACAACCCTCTTTTGGTAGTCCTATATCAACCCATCCAATTTTTGTTCAAAAATAAAAAATGAACATCAAATCAATATTTACCTTTTGTGATGTCCCTTCAGCATGATATCCCCTTGTTGCAAAATCAGCATCGTGCATACATATTTACACATCTCCAAGATATTCAATTTTCAAGGTTCTTCTTTCTTTCCAAACTTTACCAAAGGATTCATATATTTCCCATCAAGATATCAAGGCCAATTTATTCTAGTCAACATATCTTGATTGTATTTTCCATAGTTTCCTCTTTCATTATCTCTTCTCTCTCTTAAGATATTTCTTCCCAAGAATTGCCATTCATAGTTCCTTCATTTTTGTCAACCACCTCATATTCCATATAAGGAAATATTATGTTGATTTCACCTAGCCAATATGTAAACCATGACTTCATGCATCCTTGCCTTTTTCTTTAATATGCTCCAATTTGTATTTATTATTTTTTTTAGTAGAGGTAAGGTTGCTCGAGGTCTCCTTCTTCGCGGTGATGATTATGCAATGATCCCAGGAATTCTTCAAGTGTAAAGTTGTTTGAACGAAAAAGGGATTCTGATGTCTTCTTTAGAAACTTCCTTCTTAAATATAATGATGTAATCATTGTCCTTGTGATGCCTTTGAGATGAGAGGTTTGTTTTGATGATTGATTCTCTTGATGATCTTCTAAAGGTTTTAGCCCTTGTGTGTCTTTGTGATCTAGGTGGATATTTGTGGCCTCCATCCAAGTCCACTTGGACCTCCACCATTGTTTCTTTTAGCTTTTGAGATTCCTTAGTTGTAGCATAATTTACTATTTTTAGCAGTTTTTATGGTCCTGTACTTCTGGAGCTGTTTTGAGGCCCTAAACGACATTTTTTAGGAAAACTCGGAGCAACAATTGTCCACAGACTGATGTTCCTCTTACAAAAGTTGTAGTTCTCAGATAAATCTTTCTAACGAGATATTTTGCACGTCAAACAAAGATCATATGCCAAAGTTACGACCCTCGGAAGTTGATGTACCAATTTACCCAAACAGGGCCCACAATTTGGCATTTCATCTTCTAAGGTTAGGTTTTTGGATGTTTAGGGTTTTACATTGTTTCTAAACAATAAATAGGCCTTCCAGCCTCATTTTAACACAGTTCAGAGGCATGTAGCCACCACATCTCTTCTCATAGATAAGCTACCATCGCCCTAGCTAGTTTATTTCTATTTCTGTTTATAAGCGTATTTTAGTGTTTTACATTAATGAAATGAAGTATTATTTCCGATGCATCTCTATGTTTATGGTTATCTCCGCAATTTATTGTGTTCATGTTTAAATCTGGATTAGTGGTATCGGAGTGGTCTGCTTTTTCTTTGTTTTTTCTTTGCATGTATGCAAGGAGGTCGGGATATAAAGAGTTAGGGCTTGAACTGATCGAACCTTTGCAAGACCAACCTCACAAATAACAATGGCATCCCATGGAAGATGAAAAGAAAGATAAGGGAGTAGGAGATCCTATCAAAATATTGCTCGAAGAAGCCCTCAAGTGACAAAGGCACACGATGATGGACAACTTTTCCTAGATCCTTTAGTAGCCACTGTTATCGGGAAATCTAGTGTCTATGCAGAGCTGCTAGTCCCACTAAGTTGGTTAGCTATCTTATAATCAAACAGATTAAAGTTTCTTTTGTTTTCCTTTAGGAGACGTAGATAGGAGAGGAGCAAATAATACCAACCTCAATCTTTCACTTGGTTCCCTACTTACTCCTTATCCCCTCTGATAGATCTTTGCCACTCCTTCCTTGATTACTCTTCTTCAAAGAGTACATGTAAAGTCAAAGCAACATAATACCTTCAAAGTGCATAGATCTACAATCGTAAACAATATAGGACCAGATATATATTGACCACACAAATGCATATATTATGAGACATACAAGAATGTGGAGGAAAACATGAATAGCTTTATTGATATAATGATTTGAAGAGAGGATTACAACCCATTGATCTAACCCAATGTCATCCTCCCAGCATGAAAGTCCTTCTTCACCTCATGAAAACCTTAGATCACCCAACACTATGATGTTCCACCAGGAAACCAACAACACTTCCTTACAAGATTCCAGCCTTTGGATCTCTGGGATGAGGGATCCATATATAAATGATTACATGGGGTGAGTGAGCTTCTCGAATTTTGATTAGTGTCCTCTCTTTGATAGTTCTTGATTCCACTTCGAGATTCATGATCTCTTACTCATCCCTGGGCGAATTCAGAGAGGCAAGTATCACAAGAGAAGTTTCTGGAAGATTCCATGATCATCCACCTCGCAAATTGTCTATGCCATTTGTCTACTCTAACCCATCTAACCCTACAGAAGGGAGTTTTAGTATTCATCCCACTTTTTTCATGTCGCATGTGAGATATATCGCACCCTTTGGACTAAGTAGTCTGTATGGTCTAGTTTTGACCAGTTCTAAGCAGTTTTTTGTGGAGAACTTCTGGGAGATGATGTAATCAGCTGACCTTGTTCCTTTAGGGTATGAAAAAACATTTTTAGGGACTCAGAAGCGCTTGGTTTATGGACATATATGATTGGGGTTGCAATTCCCAAATATGTCTATAACAGTTGCCCCCTAAAACATGAGGTTGAAAATCTTTTGATGTCGAGTGAAATGCTTTATCATGAGAATCCAAGGTTTTTCGAACTACAAGGCGACGTGTAATAAGGTACAATACAACACATTATCTTCATAAAATTTTCATGGTCTAGTTGAGGCGGGCATTCCCATGCTCAGCTTTATAAATTCATTTTCATGTACATAGGATAGACAACCGTCTTTGTGGTAGACTAATGATTCTAATAGAGCCATCATCCTTTGACTCGAATGATCATCTGTGCAGCAATGATGTGCATTTGATGTCCTTATTTTCTTGAATATATTGCAGCCCGAATGGGTGAAACTAGATCTGGGGTCTTCAAACTCATCCAATCTTCGCCCGAAGTACAAGTCGGTCCATGTGAAAAATGTTCTGGAGTCGAACATGAAAAGACATCACCTGATTACCAGCCAATGATGTAAGTTGTTAACAGGCATGAGAGGAATCACTGATAATGATGATGACCCTCAAGGTAATACAGTACAATTTTCATGGTGTGAAAATGGGACTTGGCATCGCACACCACGCAAAATCTTTCGGTCGAAGGCCATTGATGTAAACCTATCGCCGGAAGTGAGAAACTTGCCATTGAGGCATGCAAGCTTCAAAGTACTCAAAGGGTTCTTCCTAGATCGACTTCTTGGATAATGAGCTGTCGTCGACAAGAAGTAGCCCATCATAGGAGGGCCTTAATGAATCCCACATCTACGACATGGAATGAAGCAAATGATTTTGCAAAGGTTAAAACGATTTGATGATATAGGGTTCAGGGTGGCGCTCACGAAAGAATGAAGGGCGAAGGTATTGCAGCAGATGAGACACAAGCTGGGTTGGTGAATTCTCTGATCGACTTCTCCTGAACATATAGGCAACACTGAAATGGATTGGTAGCATTAACCCCAAAGATGGATCGTACGACGGACCAATGGTATTATGACCGGTGAACGGAATAACCCAACCCGACTCAATCATGGTGATGGAGTGAAAGTGTCATGTTCGAGAGTGAGTCGCTACCAATAAATTTTGTTCAAGTTTTCTTCCCGAATTTTTCCCCAGTCATTGCTGACTAGTACCTCTTTATTTTTTATCAAGCTTGAGGAGGATAACATGTTCTTGTTCTATAATTTTCCCTTGAAGTAAAACCATCATTATGTTTTAATGAGCCTAGCAACAATGAAACTCGTTCTTGTCTCTATGGACAACTTTGTCGCTATTGGTTTTAATGAGTTTAACGACAAAGACAACTCGGTCCTTTTTCAATTTTAGAGAGTTTGAAAAGGGATGGAAAGGGAACTCTAGTAATCCTTTTTCGTCATATAATCCCTTAAGTCCGAAAAATATTTGATAATTTTAATGAGCCGAAAAAGACAAGTGCTCGATATTTTTGTGTAATAATAAAAAGATTAAAATCTAGAGGAGGGATAGCACTTGTGATAGCTTTAACGAGATAAAGAGGCTGATTGCTCGGGAATATTTTCATATTTTACGACTCAGATGAAAAGAGACTCATTTTTTGAGGAATGAGTGATATTTTCGAGTAGCACCTGATTCCAGGTAAGGTTTGGAATTTTCCAATCACGACAATGTCACAAGGATGGCTAACATAATCACTCTTCATAGTTGTTCCTAAAAAGGGTAAACAATCAAATGGAGGCGTATGATCGGCTAAAATAGAGTGGATGTGATGGTAAGAACACGACCAGGGCTCAAAAGCTGATGATAATGCATTCGGAATGCTTATTTACGAGAGGTTGGTTTGTTTTTTAATGAGCTTAAACTTTGGGGGAACATTTTCTCATCGCTTAGGTTTAATTTTTAACGAGATTGAACTTTGCATAAAAACTACTCATGCTAGTTGTATAATAAGGATGTCTCATTGATAGGTTCCATTTTTATGGAGCTTGCACCACTCGAAGCTTTGCTCCGTATCCTTTCTTTATGTGAGCTAGGAACGACCAATCCTATGAGTTTAAAGGGTTGAGAATCTACAAATTAAGAAAATAAATGGTCGCTCTTCACTTGCATGCAAAATGGTGTGCATGCCCCCAAGTATAGTGAAATAGAGTTTCTAGGCTACCATATAGAAGTTCTTGCATTTGCAAGATAGTTTCCATCTGCGTAGTAGATAGAAACACTTCCCAGCTCAATCCATTTGAGCAAAGGTGATCCTAGCTCCAACCACCTAACCTTGAAAGGAAAGGATACTCATAGAATCCCCTTCATCTATGATGGTACCGACCATGACCATTCTGTAAGCTTGTACAATGATTTGAAATGGTACATCTCGATGATAGTGATCCTCTTTGCAAATGACACATGGAGATTTGGGTTTGGATGGTGCAGTGTGTGGATTTTCTTTAGATGATGCACGGTTACCCCTTTTTGCCTTTGGCTCCTTCTTTTTCTTCCCCTTCTCCTTCTCCTTTCTTGTTCTTCTGAGTTACTTGGTTTTTAGCTTTACCAACTTCACCAAGTGAAGAGGAAGGAGGGGAGGGAGAAACAAGTGAAGCAGAAGGTTGGGGGGTAATTCTAGTATTATTTAGTTGTTGACTTGATTGCTCAGGAATCGTGGTGTTTTGAACGACAGAGGTCGAGAAGAGCCATATTGGAAAGCTGATTGTCAGTCCTGGGAGGGACAATGTGGCCATATGAGGTGCACCGACATCTCCCCAAGAGGAGAACGGATTAGGATTTCCTCCAAGGGGAAATCCTTGGTTAGTGGACTCCATTTTCCTCAACCTAAGACCAGTGAGGGAATAGTGACGTTATTACGATTAAAATAAATTTTATGACGCTTTGACACAACTTGCTTTTTTAATTTTTAAGAGTCAAGAAAAATCTAAAGATGACTCTATTTGCCTTCGATTTTTAATGAGCTTGAAGTGACAAGTGCTGAGAGGGACATTTTCATTTAAGGAGTCTAAAAAGGAATGAAAGAGACTACTCTGGAAATCTAGACAGAGGGATTACCAAACCAATTGCAAAACTGTAGAATACTTTTTATGGTATGGAAATCAATCTTCCTGAATGTTGTGTTCTGTGCATTGCGATCGATAGGGTAGTAGACACGGATTCCTAAGGATAAAGGATATAGCCTATTATTGTCTCCCAATATATATTCAATGGTATGTGGGAGCACAAGCTCATATTGGCACTTGCCATATCAAAGAGGAGGAATCACCCAACCTACAATGAAAGCGATAGTTACAAGGCTTTACGATGCCATAATACATCTCTAGCCTAGACTTCTAAATGTTGCGCGTTAGGTTCCAAACTGTTTTTATGTTCATTGAATTTATTTTTCAGTTGATCTTTCTTAAGACGTTTTCCTTTGAGGTTCACCACATGATGTAGATATACAATTCCAAAAATGCAATCTAAGATGATAAGCAGTCATTTAATCTTCTTTTTCCAACAAAAATCCTAGCTACTAAGGAAAGAGAAGCGAGATTCTTTCAACATA
>APFE030841103.1:0-18069 GCA_000404065.3 Pinus taeda | reverse complement strand
AATGTACTATCAGTTGGATGGATTTTTCCTATAAAGGAAACTCATCCATGTAGAAGGATTTATCTCCTTCAGGATTGCGCAGTTACTACTGGGCCAAGTGAGCAGTGTGAGGTGGGAATTCACATGTGTGGAAGCACTGGACCCCAAGAAATACTGCGCAAGGAAATAGGAGGCTTGGAGGACAGAGGAGAAGGTTTGTGAGAGGTCTTTGGCTGTCTATGAGCAACAGAGGGATTATACTAAGAGATGGTTGTTTTTCAAGCTAAGGCTTTGTGTAATTCTGTGACTATTTTCCACTTGTATGATAATATAGAGATTTTGGTTTTAGGTTGAGGCTTTCCCCGGGTTATTTCTTCTGTGTTATGTGTGATTGATTTCTCATTCTCAATTATATGTGTTCTCTTGATCTTTCTCAATTCGATTAAGCTTCCGCAAAGTGTTGTAGAAGTAGATCTTGTATTGTGTTTTAGTATATTGCATTATCTGTTGATCTACAGTGGCAATTTCTACATAAACGACATGCTTGTAGTAGTGTCGCCCCTGACCAATCCATCGCCTCAACAACAACCAATGCCTTCTTCACCAGTCCTCATTTCTGACTAGTATAATGTCTTTGGGTTTGTCCAACAAAGGGCGCGATGGTGAAGTTTCAGTGATATACCTCCTCTTGCACTCTTAACTATAACTCTATTTGGTCTTATTAGCTCTCTTGACTCTCGTTACAGTTGTAATTCTCACAGGGTTTTCTCTGGTGTTTTCTTTGGTTGATCAAGTTATAGGTTCCTTTTCTTTCTTTTTGAAGTTAATTCATCAGGAATGTAATGCTTCGCGCCATGTAAGGTGACCTAAGCCTTTTTGAAATATAGCACAACTATGCCTCAACAAATGTAAACACAACCTAGCTGGCTAGTTTTGGTTTCCATGTCTAGATTGGTTAGTTTTTCGTAAGTCGGTACCTAGTTAAACTAGATATCAATATAATATTTTGTTCTATAATAGAAATCATTTGTAGAATTTATAAAAGTAAAATATAAAAATAAAAAATTGAAATAAGTGGATGTGCTAGGAAGAGGGATTGAACATTCAACCTTCTAGTTAACAACCACACACTCTAACCAACTAAGGTATTCCAATAGCATTGAAAACTAAAATGGTAATGTGGCTAAAAATAAATTAATAAATAAACAAATTCAATGCATTTTTAAGAAAAACATTCCCAAAGTCAATAAGGTTTTGTTAAATAATATCGTCACTTAAATTATGAGAGCTTTGTTAATTCTTTTAAGTCCATTTAAAAAAAAACACTAAATTTTGAAAAAAGAAAATGAAAAGAAATTTTATTTTATTAAAAAAAAAAATTAAAAAAAAGTTGTGTTTTTTTAAACTCAATTTACTATTTTATATTTGGACTAGATTTGTTTAGAAAACCCTGTGGAAAAAGCCATGGATGCACTAGGAAGGCTTCATTGTCTAAAGGCTTCATTGTCTAACCTCGAGGTTAACAACTACACACTCTAACCAAGTAAGCTATTCCAATGACATTGAAAACTAAAATGGTAATATGAAAAAAATTAATAAATAAACAAATTCAATCCATTTTCAATAAAAAAATCTTCCCAAGGTTAGTAAAGTTTTGTTCAATGATATGTTTTCTTTAAATTAGGAGAGTTTTGTTTAAAAATTTAATCCATTTTAAAACAAGATAATAAAAAAAACACTAAATTTTGAAAAAAAAAAAGTAAATGAGAAGAAATTTTATTTTGTAGAGAAAATAAATTAAACAAATTGTTAAATTTTCCCTCTTATTTCATTTTTAAATTAAATTGATTTAAGTTTTTTTTTTTTAAACTCACTCTAAAATCTGATAAGAATATGTTAAGTGATATAATTAATTTGGGAATTTAAAATTTTCAATCCATATAAAAACGGAGTTGTCTATAATGCGATTTTTTGAAAGCTTTTCCGGTGGGTTTTTCTAGTCAAAATCTGGCAGCAATTTATTGGAATGGCAAGTTTGATAGCTAGTTTCTGCATAATCAAAGCGTCCCAGGGGTTTTTCAGGGTGCTGAATCCAAATATGCAGTTAAAAAACCATTTTAATTGCAACAAATCAAGATTTAACCTCAATTTCTTCCGCCGGTTTCCGTCACCTAAATTTCCAAAAAATCGCATTATAGACAACTCCAAATATAAAAACAACCACAATCCCCATAATTTTGGAAAAAAAAAAAGACAAAAACAAAACAAAACTTAATAAAAGTGAAACTTTACCGAAAATAAAAAAGCTCTGTTAATTCTTTTAGCTCATTTAAGGAAACACTAAATTTTGAAAGAATAAGTAAATGAAAAGAAATTTTAATTGGTTGAAAAAATAAATTAAAAAAACTAAATTTTCTCACTTATTCCTTTTTAAATTAAATTGGTTTTTTTTTTTTTTTTTTTTTTTAACTATCTCTCTAAAATGTGATAAGAGTACGAAGGTATGACTATTTCACATGTGATTAAAGACGCACTTTCCTTGTTCGGGAAAGCTACGAGTATCCAAGGAGGACATGCTCCCAAGTATGGACTATCCAAGAAGGGCATGCTCCAAGTATTGGGTACGTGGCAAATATCGAAGCACAGGGAAGGCCATCACTTTGAGTTTTATCACAGACCCTTCATAGATAGACCTCAGTTGGCAGATGATCAGAAATTAGACCAAATCACTCTTATTTTGTTTCAGCACTGGTGGCTACAATAACAATATGTTTGGATCTATGTAGACTGATACAGTGATTTATTTCAAACATATATTGAATGGTAATCCAATGTATGTATATATATATATATATATATATATTATATATATTTTTTTTTTTCAAAATTTGGAAATTATGAAGTTTTTTTTTTCTTAAATGAAAGTGAAACTTCACTGAATTCTGGAATTGTTTACTGGAAATAGTCATTTCATGTTTGAACTAGAATTTTTCATAAACCTTCCAGCTAGTTAGATGGGCCAGAAGGAGGGTTTGAACCTCTAACCTTATGTTTAAAGGCCACACTCTCTAACCAAGTGAACTATTCCAACAACAATGGAAACTAAAATGATACTGTGGCAAATAAAAATAAATTAATAAATGAGAAATTAATCCATTTTTAATAAAAAATCTTCCACTAGGGGATTTTTGAGGTGTAAAATGAGTCCCCTAAGGAAATTATAAAATAATAATGGAAATAATAAAATAAGATTAGATTACATCATCAAATTTTAGAGAAAACAAGACAATTATTTTTTCAACTTATCTCCATATGGGTTTACTCAAATTTCAAGCAGAAACACTTGTTGGATGCATAAATTGATTCCTCATCCAAGGAGATTAGATTACATCATCAAATTTTAGAGAAAACAAGACAATTATTTTTTCAACTTATCTCCATATGGGTTTACTCAAATTTCAAGCAGAAACACTTGTTGGATGCATAAATTGATTCCTCATCCAAGGAGTACCCACGTTGCATAATTTTGATGGACCCTGCTACACGAAAAATGAGAAATACATGAAAAACGTGATTGCAATCACATTTTTTCATGTATTTCTCATTTTTCGTGTAGTAGGGTCCATCGAAATTATGCAACATGGAAACTCTTTCGACGAGGAATCAATTTATGCATCCAACAAGTGTTTCTGCTTGAAATTTGAGTAAACCCCTATGGAGATAAGTTGAAAATACGAATTGAAAAAGTAGTTTTATTCTTTAATTTTTTTGATCTTTGACTTTTTTACTCTAGAAATGGTGAATCATCCTCCATGGTTGACATCATCATCTTGAATCTTGTTGGTTCTTATAAAGTTTATTTTGGTTGTTCATTTTTCTTAGGAGGCCCATTTTAGACCTCAAAAATCCCCTAATGTCTAAAATTAATAGGATCTGGTCAAAGATATCGTTCTCTTAAATTATGAAAACTTCTTAAATTTTTAGACCATTAAAAAAATTGAAAAAATAAGTAAATGAAAGGAAATTATATTTTGTTGAAAAAATGAATTTAAAAAAAAAGTTGAATTTTCGGTTAAAAAGGTTTTTTTCAAAAAACTCTCTATAAAATGTGATAAGAATACTTTTATACTATATGTGATAAGAATACTTTTAAATGATATAATTAATTCGGGAATTTAAGCAACCTAAATCACTAGAATTTCGAAAAAAAACAAAAACAAAATGAGAATAAAACTTTACTAAAAATAGGAGAACTTTATTAAATCTTTTAGTTTATTTTAAAACAAAAAAAACACTAAATTTAAAAAAAAAATTAAATAAAAAGAAAATTTTATTTTCTTAAAAAATTAAATAAAAAAAAATTGAAATTTCTCACATCATTTAATTTTTAATGAAATTACTTTAAAAAAACATATTAAAAAAAAATCCCTTTAAAATATAATAGGAAGATTTTTAAATGATATAATTAATTTGAAAATTTACATTTTTTAATCTATATTAAAACAACCCAAATCACCATAATTTTGAAAAACAAAAAAGACAACTAAATAAGAGTGAATATTAATTAAAAATATGAAATAAAAAACAAGTTGAGTTTTTCCACTTACCAATGGCATTTCATATTTCAACTAGATTGGTTTACCAAGTTTTGTGGAAATTGGAATTATTCATAAACTGAAAATTAATTAATCATATTATTTTTAAACTAATGAATTTTTTTAAAAAGTTAATTAGTAATTTCATTTTTGAACTTGATTTTTTTAAAAACCTTCAAACTTAATGGATAGGTTAGAAGGACTTGGCCTTCAACCTTATGGTTAATAACCACACGCTCTAACCCCCTAAGCTTTTCCAACCACAATGAAAATTAAAATGGTAATATCACAAAAATAAATAAATAAATAAATTTAATCTATTTTTAATAAAAACATCTTCCTTAAAGTTAATAGGGTTTTCTTCCATGATATCATTCTTTTAATTTAAATTATGAGAATTTTATTAAATATTTTTTCCATTTTTAAAAACAACAAAACAACTAAATTCTGAAATTGAAGTAAAAATAGAAAAATTTATTTTGTTGAAAAAATAAAATAGAAAAAAGTTGAATTTTCCCACTATTTCATTTGTAAATTAAATTTGATTAAAATATATATTTTTAAAATTAAAATTGATATTAAAATATATATTTTTTAAATCTCTCTTTTTAAAATAAGGATAAGGATATTTTAAAGATGTAATTAATTTGAAGATTATAAGATTTCAATGCATATTAAAGCAACCCAAATCACTAGAATTTGGAAACAAAATAAAACAAAAGTAAATGGAAGTGAAACTTTAGTGGAAATATGAGATCATTGTTAAATCTTTTAGTTCATTAAAAAAAATACTAATTTTTGAAAAAATAAGTTAATTAAAGGAAAATTTATTTTGTTAAAAATTTGAATTAACAAAGAGGTTAAATTTCTTCACTTATTTCATTTTTAAATTAAATTTGTTAAAAAAAAATTAAACTCTTTCTAAAATGTGATAAAAAGAAATTTAAAATAATATAATTAATTTGGGTATTTAAGGTTTTTAATCCATATTAAAACAACACAAATTACGAAAATTTTAAAAAACAAAAAAGACAAAACCAAATGAGAGTGAAACTTATTGAAATATGGTTAATAGCCACACGCTCTAACCACCTGAGGTATTCCAACAACAATGAAAACTAAATTGGTAATGTGACAAAAAAAATTTAATAAATAGACAAATTTAACCAATTTTTGATCAAAATTCTTCCCTAAAATTAATAGGGTTTTTTTAAATGATATCATTCCGTTAAATTATGAGAGTTTTGTTAAATCTTTTAGTCCATTATAACACTAAAAATATTAAATTTTTTAAAAAATAAGAACATGGGAGGAAATTTTATTTTGTTGAAAAAATGGAAAAAAAAAACTTATTTCATTTTTAAATTAAATTGGTTAAGATACACATTTTTAAAAAACCCTCTTTAAAATGTGACAAGAATAATTTTAAATAATATAATTAATTTGGGAATTTAAGGATTTCAATCCATATTAAAACAACCCAAATCACAAAAGTTTTGAAAAAGAAAAATGAAAAAACTAAATGAAGGTGAAACTTTATTGAAAATATGAAATCAAAAACAGGTTGAGCTTTTCCATATACAAAATCATTTCATATTTGGATTAGATTGGTTTAGAAATTTGAAATAACTTGATACGCTAGAAGGAGGTGTTGAGCTTTCAACTTTGTGGTTAATAACCACACACTCTAACCACGTAAGCTATTCTAACAACAATGGAAACTAAAATGGTAATGTGACAAAAAAATAGACAAACTCAACCCATTTTTGATAAAAAAATATTCCGTAAAGTTAATAGGATTTTGTTAAATTATATCATTCCCCTAAATTATGAGAGCTTTCTTAAATCTTGTAATCTATTTTTAACTAAAAAAAAACACTAAAATTTGAAAAATAAGTAAAGGATTGAAATTTTATTTTTTTGAGAAACAATGATTTAAAAAAGAAAATCTCACTTAATTCATTTTTTAATTAAATCGGTTAAAGTAATTCTTTTTAGTAGATAATATTATTTTTAAAGATATAATTAATTGAGAAATTTAAGATTTTTTATTTATATTGAAGCAATTACTAGAATTTTGAAAAAAAAAAAAACTAAACTAAGCGGGAGTGAAACTTTATTGGAAATATGAGATCATTGTTAAATGTTTTAGTCCATTTAAAAAAATAACTAAAATTTGAAAATATAAGTAAATGAAAGGAGATTTTATTTCGTTGAAAAAATGAATTAACAAAGAGGTTAAATTTTCTCATTTCATGTTTAAATTAAATTGTTTATTTTTTCTTCTTCTTCTTTTCACTATCTTTAAAAAGTGATAAGAATAATTTTAAATGATATAATTAATTTGGGAATTTAAGATTTTCAATCCATATTAAAACAACCCAAATCACTAGAATTTTGAAAAAAAAAAAACCAAACTAATATGAGAGCTTTGTTAATTCTTTTAGTGCATTTTAAAACAAAAAAAAATAACACTATTTTTTTTTTTTTTTTTGGTAAATTATGCAAATGATTTCTATTATAGAAGAAAATATTATATTGTTATTCAGTATGACCAGGTCCTAACTTACCAAAACCCAACTAGCCCAGACATGGAAACGAAATATAACCAAGTGACTTGTGTTTACATTTGTTGAGGCATAGTTGTGCTATATATCAAAGAAACTAAGGTCACCTTATATGGCATAAAATGGTTGTGCTATATATCAAAGAAACTGAGGTCACCTTATATGTCATAAAGAATTACATTCCAAATGACTTAACCTCAAAAAGAAAGAAAAGGAACCTATAAACTTGAGCAACCAGAGAAAATAATGCGAGAATTACAACCATAACGAGAGTCGAGAGTGCCAACATGATCGAAATAGAATTAAAGTTGAGAGTGCAAGAGGAGGTATCCCACTGAAGCATCACCATCATGTCTTTTGCTAGAAGAACTAGAAACCAGGATACTAATCAGAAATGAGGATTGGTGAGGAAGGCACCAACTGCTGCTGAGGCAATGGATCGATTGGAGGTGCCATAGCTAAAAGCACATTGTTTATAACTGCCTGAACCTCATGGTCCTCCACATGATCCTCCAATGAATCAATATCAAAGGGAGAGACCACATATTTCTCCACTCTAGCCACCTTGGTGTCAATATCATCCAGGATGAAGCGAAGATTCCTTAGGAGTCTTTTAATGTCTTTATGTCCAGTAAACAAATGATAATTATCAACTTGTTTATCCCTTATTACCATGTGTGGAAGGATGTCAAGCTTATGGTGAAAACTAATGGAGTGTAGGAAATGGAGACGATGTTTCCTGAACTGTCCCAAATATGGAACCCAATTGCATATATGTCCAGAGACTTCAAAATTTGAGAAATATGATTTCCCTCCAAACCCTTTTGACTCTAATAGTAGAATATCTCTTCTGACCTCCGAAGGGAAGAAGTCAAATAAATTCACCACTCAGAACCATCCAAAGATCCTGTGTGTTGATGAAGAAGAGGTTGAACGCCCACCCCTCCAACTAAGTTGATGTTGCCGAGGATCCATCAAGCTGAAGGTGCCCCCTGGAAACACAATAATGAGAGAGCCAAGAGTAAAACAAAGTGTAGATTGTTGAGACTTGCGAGAGAAGGAGTTAGGACCCCAACTACAAGAAATGAGGTATCACCCCGGACAGTTAAGACAATGTGGTTCGTTGAGAAAATAGGTAGTGTGACTTGCAAAACCTTTGAGGAAAACGGGTGGGTACCCACCAGAGGCAAAGCCCTAAACTAGACACCCTGGATAGGAAGAAAAATTAGAATGGGAATGTTAATGGCGAGGACTTGAACTAGAATTGGTCATTTAATAACAGGATTAAGGACCAAGGAAAGAGGCACAGCAAGAGATCACTCCTAAGTCTCTCTTTTAGAGGATAGGGCTCAAGAGTAGAAGGATACACCAGTGGGTTCAAAGCTTTTTAGTGACCAAGGTTACAATACTGCCACCAATTCGAAGGATAGCCCTATGATGTTCTTGTGAAGAAAAAAAATGAAAAGCATTGACCTAGATTATCTGTGAAAGAACTAACAAGAACATTCTAGACAATTGTTAATTGAACTGAAACGTCATCTACCATAACTATAGAGTAAGCATAAGAATGGAAACAAGTAATTGAAAGTGGATAAAAGTACCAAAGATTCCATAGCTTTCTTGAGCTTGCAAGATGTGCTCCACCACCTTGAATGTCATAACGTGCACTAGAATTGGCCAGTTAATAGCATGATTAAGGACCATGGAAGGAGGTGCAATAAGAGACCACTCCCAAGTATCTCTTTTAGAACTAGATGGAGAAGGAGCCAAGATACCAAACCCTGCAGACCAGGACTTGACAATAGAAGGATACACCAGTGGGTTCAGAGATTTGTAGTGATGAAGGTTACAATACTGCCATCAATTCGAAGGATATCCCCGTGTTGTTGTTGCAAAGGAACAAAATTAAAATCATTGACCTAGATTAAGTGTGATAGAACTAACAAGAACATTCCATACAATCTTTAATTGAACAGAACCATCATCTACCATAACCATAGAGTAAGCATAAGAATGATAACAAGTAATTGAAAATGGATAAATGTACCCGAGATACCAGAGTTTGCCTGAGCTTGCAAGATGTGTTCCACCACCCCAAATGTTGTAACTAATTTTCCACCAAGGATATAATCCCATGCAGCTATAAAGCTCTATTAAGCATGCATTGACCAGCAAGAGGGTCGATCCTAAAGTGAATGTTGGGTCACCGAATAGACATTTGGAAAGCATGACATGGTGATATATACCATCCACCTGCTCAAGCATCATGGTCTCATGAATATGTGTGAGGAATGTGATGGCATAGATCACAATTGATCACTCGAATGGATCACATCTGAAGGTAACCATAACTCCTCCTTGATAGAGACTGCAAAACCAAACACCCTTGTATTTCCCCGTATAACCTACCCCGTAGTCGCATTTATAGTGACGGGACTAGGTAAGGGAACTTAGAGGCATGGGTTCTGAGAGGAGCCACACAGTGATTTCTGGCATATACTTGGTGAGAACTGCATAGATAATTAATGGCACCAAGACTTGTGTCATTCTCCTCCTCGATATGTTAATCATGCTTGTTTTCATGGTGGGGCTTGGTGGTATCACCCCCATCAGGGACTATTGCTAAGGTGGTTGCGTTGTTCTGTATTAAAACTTTAATTTTATCCATATCATCCCTTTCTGAGAGAAATTACCACATGTTATCCAGTTTAAGGTTTCTTTCCCTACATCCCTAATTCACTAACTCATCCGCCACCTTATTCCCTTCCCTACGGGTATGATGGAGAATTATAGAGTGAAAACGAGGAAGAATATCATTTATGTTGGATACTACATCCTACAAATTCCAACTCCTCACCATTTTATGTGGGGGTAGTCTATTGCATATCTTTTGAATGCAATGGATTATTACCTGAGAGTCTCCATGAATATGGAATAATCCAAAACCTCATCTGGATGCTATTTACAAACCCTTCTCTACTACTAGGAATTTTGCAAGGTTATTACTGGTAACACCACCAGAGCATGCAAATAGATGCAGTGGATGAGATTGTGCATCCCAAAAAACTCCTCTATACCCAGCCTTACCTGGATCCCAAGTAAGAGTACACCCATGAGCTAACAAACACGTGAGATTGATAGTTTTGGCCACCATGAACTTTCCCAGATCCATTTCCACACTTCCTCGTAATCTTGCGATCCCCAATCTGCTAAGAGGGAATAAGCTTCTTTAAGAGAGAAGACTCTTGTTGATTGTTGTCCCACCTCAGTGTATCATTCTTAAGAGAAGATATGATTTGTCTATTTGCGAGAATTGAGTTGAGTTCTTTCCATGGAAAGTGATTTGGAATATTCCGCCAATTCTATCTACCCTTCCATTGACACCAGAGTATCTCGCCACCTTTAGGTAACTAGAAGTTTGAGACCTTATGTGCTCCTAAACTTTGAGTAATTGTTTTTATATGGAGTAATTGTAAACTATTTCTAAAGGAGTAATCTGCTACCATGCAACTTCCCAAAAATATGCCATCATGCCTCTTTTAATATCCTGTTGTTCCTTAAGAAACCAATTTCCTGGCTGTGGGGAAATTGTGCTTAAGACATTAATAAATATTATTTACTGTCACTTATTGTTTGTTGTGTTCTCAAATGAAGGACCTGGAAAACTTGGTCTTTAACTCTTAATACATGTATGACCAGAACATCTCAGAATGCCATTTGTTGCTAGATATAAATGATGAATGAAGAAAGTTTGAAGGAGAAGTTAAAGATAATATGTTGATCTTTCACATAAACTACTATCTGTAACTTAGAGGAATTATGATAATGAGAACTGAATCATAAACAATATGATGATCTTTCACAGAAACTATTATCTATAATTTAGAAAGGAAGTGAGGACTTCAAGTATAAGAACGCACTTTTAAGGAATTTTAACCTTATCTACATAAGAAAATAAAGACCTGCTACTTCATTACTATACTTGAAAAGAAAAAAACATAGCATGACACATGACAGAGAAGCTTACAAAATTATATGCAACAACTCATGGAAACTTCTGATTCTTTCATTAATCAATGATGATATCAGGAATACAGTGGCCTAGTCTCCGGGTTCTCCAAAATTCCAACCCTTTCTTAGTAAAATTTCCTCTTTTTATATATTGTGGAACAGTTGTTGATTTCTGAAAATGCCCAAATAATCTAACTGTTTTTCTAACTATATCAAGTTAAAACTATTACAAAATTTTACAGAGGGTTAAAGACACCTCAAAGAACATGAAATAACAAAAACATAACTGGAATTAGAAGAGGATGATAACTGTTGGCTTGCTCTGTTGATCCGCTACCGAATTCCTCCGTAAATACCCTAATGATGCTTAATTCATTTTAGCCATAATGAAACACGTTTAGTTTGTATAATCCCGGGCTTACATGGGCATTATGATTGGCCAAAATGCAAAGAAACATATCAAATTGTCTTCCTCTTCAGCTACGGTTCTAACCCTGATTTTCCACTTTACATAGTGAAATTAACGCGAACCCCTGATTAATACGAAACCCAAAAGAGTTAATTCTGCTTTATAAACCTGTCACATCCGCCCGTACAACACTCCGTTGACTTCCATCACAAATCGCAATCGACCCGATAATCCCTATAAAACTTAACGTATGCAGCCTTAGACCGCATAACTATGAAAATGTTGGAATTATGCGTAAATCTTTTATATGTGTGCTTTTCTATCATAAACCTTTTATAATGAAAACATATGATAAAACATGCCTTTTCTGCTTCCAATACGGGCTCCGCACAATTTCCGAGTTATACTTTCCCGACGATTCATCCCCACCATAGGTCTGTGCTTTTCAGATCAGACGGTCTGTAAAGGTTTCGGGCGAGACATAAGCCCGAAGAATACCTGCCCGAAATGGACGGTTTCCTCTCTCCACCCGGCTAATACGTGCTGAATAATAAGTGGAATCGGGTGAGTTTCAATAAAGACCATCTATTGGTTTTGCTCCACTCGAAAACCTGCCTTATAACTTGAAAACTGCCTTTTAATACGCCTTGCAGACCCGCCGGGGCTTTTAATTATAGTATATATATGCTTCAAGTCCGAACTTTCTATTATAATCCTTTATAATAGAAATGCATATAAAACTGCGTGGCTTTTGATATATTAATAAAACCTTTACCACCCACAATAAGACGGACGCGCTGAGTTATAAAATATAGCGTATAAACTATCAGGTCCGGAACCCAATCACTCATCGCAATCGGGGCTTTCCATATATATATATATATAATATGTTGTTGATATGACGGACCCGCCGCAATTATAAAACGTAATATATATGCTTTCATGTCCAACCATCGCAATCGCAATCGACGGAACCAACCTCTATGTGCATAAAGGCTTTGCGGACTCGCTGGAATTATAAAACGAAATATATATTTTATTGGGTCCGGCTTACCTATATCACAATCGATGCTAATTTCTATTATAATCCCTTTATAATAGAAATATATAAAATGCAGAATAATAATGTATATGAAGGACTTTTTGATATGGCGGACCCGTCGGGCCTTTAAATATAACATAGAAATATTTCGGGTCTGCCATCATAAATCGTAATCGGCGGATCTATGTACATATATATAAATGCGGACCTGTAGAACTTTATAAAACACAACTTATAGTATTTCGGGTCCGGTGTTAACTCTTTAACACTTGTTTCCTTTGTTATTCCTTTTTTTCAATATGCACACACACACACACACACACACACACACACATATATATCGGTTATGGCTCCATTTATGTTGCGATTTAACTTTATCACGTGGGCCAATTCCTTTATACTTGTTCCTTTTGCGATTTTGATATATTATAACGAATAAATACCTCATTACTTTTAGATTTTGCGGAATAGAAAATATAAAGGGTTTCATTGAGGTTGAACCCCCTTAATGATTTTAGGCCACACATTGTGATAAAATTGATAAATAAGGCTTAAATCACAATATAAGCTACAACATCTGGCTCCACCTGGAAATAGTGCTTTTGTCCCGGAAGCACTAAGAACCGTAGATCAGTGCCTTATCCATTGGGCATGGAGTCATATATTACTTCGCCACGTCTTAACTATGTGAAAACCTATACAGTGAACCCACACGAATATCTACAGTGATTAGATGCTTGCGCTTTGATAACAAAATATTGAGAATCGTAGATCAGTGGCCTTAGTTTGGCATGGAGTCCAAAATTGTGAAAACCCTGCAATCTGACAACTGAAACCTGACAATCTTGAAGTCTGACACCTCTGCAAACTAGTTTCCAACTGGGAAGTCACCCTTATTCATCAACTAATGATTAAACTGAAGAACTGCAATTGGAAACCAAATGCTCAACACATGAGCTTATTTATGTACAAGTTCAAAAATATACACATGATTGACCTCAATCAGGTGAAGTCAATCTTCCAATGATACCAGATTAGCATTTGAGTGCATAATCTTGAACCATTCTGCCAGTGAATTTTTAAAATAACAATTCATCCTGAATGAAAAATAAACTATGCATAAAAGCAGCTCACAACAAAAATTAGAAGTATATCCACAAAATGATATGTGTAGACTGCTGATAAACTCTTCCATGTAATTTTCCACAGGATCTTCAAAAGTATAAGAAAAAATTTGTTCTTGATCAACTCCAAAAAAGAAATTCCCCATGTTTGAAGGTTCCTGCTCAATTGAACCTTCTGTTGGGATAGTATGTTCAGCAGAATAATTAGCAACATCTTTAAGAAAATGATCAATGTCACTTTCATGTCTCCACTTTTCATCTCCAAGCTTTGATTGAAAATAACTTGTAATTGTAACTTCAAGAAGAAAAAGAGATTTATTCACATTACTATATGACATACGATCAACTTCAAAGAAATTGTTTACCTCTAATCCATGGGCACCACTGTGTTCTTCAATACAATGGTATACAACCTCTTTATCAACTTCCTGTTTACATGAGATAGCCTATTTTGCTATGATAGATGGCTCAATATATTGTTGTCCAACATATCCCTCTTGCTGGTTTCTTCCTGTATGTTCAACATCCAACTGATGCACTTGAAGAACTTCATCTTGTTCCCCATTTAAACCATTTTCATTATAGATAGGAGGATCATCAAATCTAACAAAATAGGAACTCTGGGGATTTATTTGCAACTCAATAATTTCTTCCTCTTCTTGACTGTTGAGCAGAGACTCTTGATGCATGTTTGAACTTTCCTCCATCTGAATACTCTCTTGATTTGCTTGGAACAGGGTCATCCAATTCTCTGCTTGGGATATCATTGGAGAGAAATGTTTTATAAACTTCTCCACGTCATTTTGAGAAAATGATGCTCTATTTGCTTAGAACATAGTCAACCAATCCTTTGCTTGGGAGATTATTGAAGAAGAATGCTTTATAAACTTCTCTACATCATTTTGAGAAAATGATAGTTCCTCGTTTTCAGAGACTTGCTCATAGTTAATCTGGCTATAATCTCTTTGAATGCTTGATATATTATCAATAAGATCACAATTTCCTCAACAGGATTATCTTGAGCTTTTAAAGTTTCTTTAAAATCATAATATTCACAACAATTTTCAAGAAGAAACTTGTTTGGATAATAAATTCTACAAGAAGAATTGAATACTGAATGGAAATATTTCAAAGATGAAATGCTTGAACGAGGCTAAGACCTGAACCAATCCCTAGCTTTTAGGTCCAAAGAAAACATAAAATACTTCACCTTAACATCTTCATGAATGATGCCCTACTGCTCCATGCATTCATGAAACTCTTGGAGATGCTGAGCTAGATCTTCATATTCCTTTCTACTGAATTTTGGAAGATACTCATCCCAGACATAATATGCAGGCATATCATGAGGTTAACCAGTGATCCCAGTAAAATCAAATGGATCAAATTTATGAAGTAAGAATGCAGGGAGAGCCATTAAAACCCAGAAAAGAAAACTTCAAATTACAATGGATTCGCCAATCAATGTGGTAAGTGAAAATCACAGGTGTGAATGTACAACCAACTGCTGAAACTTGTCACTCTCAAGAATCAACTTCAAACTTAATTGACCCATGAAAAGTGTTCTTATTCTATTGCTTTGTAGTATATGGTCTTTATTACAATGGAGTCACCTTTTATTGCTTTTATTCAAAACAACCAAGTATTCCCTCCTCACTAAACAACCAGAGGAAAATCTTTAAAACCCAGGGAAAAGTGTTCTTGTCTTCTCTCCACTGCAACAGCGCCAATTAATGTTGTTCCTTAAGAAACCAATTTCCTAGCTGTGGGGAAATTGTGCTTAAGACATTAATAAATATTATTTGTTGTCACTTATTGTTTGTTGTGTTCTCAAATGAAGGACCTGGAAAACTTGACCTTTAACTCTTAACACATGTATAACCAGAACATCTCAAAATGCCATTTGTTGCTAGATATAAATGATGAATGAAGAAAGTTTGAAGGAGAAGTTAAAGATAACATGCTGATCTTTCACAGAAACTACTATCTATAACTTAGAGGAATTATGATAATGAGAACTGAATCATAGACAATATGCTGATCTTTCACAGAAACTATTATCTATAATTTAGAAAGGAAGTGAGGACTTCAAGTATAGGCACACTCTTTTAAGGAATTTTAACCTTATCTACATAAGCAAATAAAGACCTGTCGCTTCATTACTATACTTGAAAAGAAGAAAACATAGCATGACACATGATAGAGAAGCTTACAAAATTATATGCAACAGCTCATGGAAACTTCTGATTCTTTCATTAATCAATGATGATATCAGGAATACAGTAGCCTAGTCTCCGGGTTCTCCAAAATTCCAACCCTTTCTTAGTAAAATTTCCTCTTTTTATACATTTTGGAACAGTTGTTAATTTTTGAAACTGCCCAAATTATCTAACTTTTTTTCTAACTATATGAAGTTAAAACTATTACAGAATTTTACAGAGGGTAAAAGACACCTCAAAGAACATGAAATAACAAAAACATAACTGGAATTAGAAGGGGATGATAACTGCTGGCTTGCTCTATTGATCCGTTGCCGAATTCCTTCGTAAATACCCTAATAATGCTTAATTCATTTTAGCTGTAATGAAACACGTTTAGTTTGTATAATCCTGGGCTTACACGGGCATTCTAATTTGCCAAAATGCAAAGAAACATACCAGATTGTCTTCCTCTTCAGCTACGATTCTAACCCTGATTTTCCACTTTACATAGTGAAATTAACATGAACCCCTGATTAATACGGAACTCAAAAGAGTTAAATCTGCTTTATAAACCTGTCACATCCACCCATACAACACTCTGTTGACTTCCATCACAAATCAAAACCGGCCCGATAATCCCTGTAAAACTTAACTTATGCACCCTTAGACCGCATAACTATGAAAATGTTGGAATTATGCGTAAATCTTTTATTTTTGTGCTTTTCTATCGTAAACCTTTTATAATGAAAATATATGATAAAACATGCTTTTTTTGCTTCCAATACAGGCTCCGCACAATTTCTGAGGGATACTTCCCTCTAATTCATCCCCACCGTAGGTCTGTGCTTTCCATATCAGACGGTTTGTAAAGGTTTCGGGCGAGACATAAGCTCAAAGAATACCCGCCCGAAATGGGCGGTTTCCTCTCTCCACCGGGTTGCTACGTGTTGAATAATAAGTGGAATCGGTTAGTTTCAATAAAAACCATTTACCGCTTTTGCTCCGCCCGAAAACCTGCCTTAAAACTTGAAAACTGCCTTTTAATATGCCTTGCGGACCTGCCGGGGATTTTAATTATAGTATATATATGCTTCGAGTCTGACCTTTCTATTATAATCCTTTATAATAGAAATGCATATAAAACTGTGTGGCTTTTGATATATTAATAAAACCTTTACTACCCGCGATAAGATGGACGCGCTGAGTTATATAAAATATAGCGTATAAACTATTGGGGTCCGGACCCCAATCTCTCATCGCAATCGGCGCTTTCCATATTTTATTATATAATATATATTATATAATATATATATAGATAATATAATATGTTGTTGATATGACGGACCCGCCACAATTATAAAACGTAATATATATGCTTTTGGGTCCGGCCATCGCAATCACAATTAGCGGAAGCAATCGCAATCAGCGGAACCAACCTCTATGTGCATAAAGGCTTTGCAGACCCGTCGGAATTATAAAACGCAATATATATTATATCGGGTCTGGATTACCTATTGTCAGGCGGAAAGAGTCAATTTTGCGGACAAAACCAACCTCCCTAGAAGCTTGAGGCTTTCTAGTGACAAACAAGACAATTAAGAGCAATCCTTCTCTAAATATGCATTTACCATATAAGAAATCAAGTGTTTAGATCCTACCTGTAGTCCAACGGTGTTGTAGTAGTCTAGCCTCGTTGATCCGGATGAGCTCCTCCTTCTCTCCGAAACCTGCATTCACTAACAATCAAACGATTAAATAGCACCTGAATATCTCATAAAATAAAACATATTCAACATACAAACCAAGGAGTATATGAAACAACTCAATAAATAACAAATTGTTGAGAAGAATGGACTTATTTGTATTAATAGGAAACAAAAGAAACCATTACAACCTGAGCCTTGGTGTTGTGCAAGTTCCTCCCAGGGTCCAGCAAGAGTTTTCTTTTACTTTGATAAGCTCACCCCCTTCCAAATGAAACAAGGAAGGATGGTAATCTCTCCTCACAAGCTTCTACAAGGAAGTCCTAATTCCAGCAGCATCTACCCTTTGGAATATTCAGCTTTTAACCTCCCTCCTTCTGGCCCAATGCCTATATTTATAGTGCTCTAGAGGAAGTTAATTAGGTCCACCATTAATGG
>APFE030841101.1:0-17180 GCA_000404065.3 Pinus taeda | reverse complement strand
TTGGTCAGTCCAACCATCTGACATAACAGTGCATCCTGTTTTTGCCCATGATGCCCTAAAATCCTCCAATCTTTGGGTGCAGTCACGCTTTTGATTTTGAAGAATCCGGCCTCTGAAATCATGATAAGAAGGGATTTTGTACCTCGGGCCAACACTGGCAATAGCATCAACAGCAGGTTGGAAAAATGGATTATTCCTTACGATGCTGAAAGGAATATCACTCCAGAGGAGAAATTTTGCTAGCAAGTTGTCAGCTTCTTCTTTCTCGGTTCTTTTTAGCATTGAACCGATAGATGGCTGTGAACCAGGTGTGGTTCGAGGAACAAAAAATGATGATGCAGCTACCAGATTGACTGATGCTGCAGTAGAACCAGCGCCACTTGGCCCACTTCCTTCAGCTGACCTTCTTAGTTGCCTTTTCAGTTCTTCTTTGGCCTCTCTAGTCTGCTCTAATTCTCCCAGTGCTCTCATGGCTCTTTGGATAAGTTTAGCAGTTGTATTTGTACAAGGCCCCACATCATGTCCAGGGATTTGTGCAAGGTGATACTTCAACCTATACACCCCCCCGCGTATCTCCTTTCCACACAACTTGCAAGTCAAGTTTTGTCTATCATTCGGAGCATTAGGCACACCATAATCCCAGAAAGGATCCAATTTCCTTGGCATGTTTGTTTTTTAACTTTGAAGTTGCAAACCTATGGGAAAAATTAATAAGGATTAGGAAATATGAATTTAGGATTACAATTTAGCATTTGCCATTTACAAAATTACAAGTTACAAATTTCTAGAATCCAAAGTTCCAAACCCAAGTTACCCAACCAAATGGCAAGCAAATGCCAAAAACAATGAAAAAACATAAACAATGTTTAAAAAAAATGAAAACAAAAAAAAATGATGGTTCCCATAGCCATACCAAGTTACCCATCCCAAATCAATGAAGAAACACAAACAATTTTTTAAAAACAATGAAAACAAAAAAAAAAATGGTGCCCATATGAAGTTTTTCAACAAAAAAAAATTAAAAACATAGAAAAACAATGTTTTGAAACAATGAAAACAAAAAAAATTTACCCTACATACCGTTTCTACAGTGAAAATGGCGATCTCCTCTTGAAATAGTGAGTCTAGCCACTTTGAATCGGCAACAAACCCTCCAGCTCCTCTCTCCTAGCTCCTCTCCTCCAAATCGCGCGCCTGACTGTCCGAATGAGGATTGAAAAAATCTTCTTTTTTTTTCATTATAAAACCCGCTGCCCGCCACCCCCGCGATTTTTCAGTAAAAAGCGCGCTTTTTTCGAGAAAAAAAACGCGCTTTTTCCGGAAAAAAACGGCAAAAAAACCGGCGCTTTTTTCCTATAAAACGCGCGATTTAATCGGTTGGAGGAAAAACACGCGATTTTTTCAAAACAACAACACTGGTCTAAACCCACACACTAATCAAATCTCAACTTATGCTTGTTTCTCTCTCACAAGCTTAGCACCAAGGGCAAGCAAGAGTACCTCTCAATGCTACCAAATTTCAACAAGAGATATTGTTGCATAACCCAAAGAGACAAGTACCCAAGAGAGTTGTGTTATAAAGGAGATATGGTGCTCGTAGGAATACGAATCAATCACTGATGAGTCCAAGACAACACAAAAGACTCCTAAGTTTTGTATTTATACATAACTTAAGAGGTTGGGGCACCTTCCCTAATGAAGGGGTTATGGACCCATATAAATTCCTAGGCTAGCAATGGCCTCATAGAATAATATAAAATAATGTTCACTAGTTCAACTATTAGACCATAACGTCTAATAGTTGCCCTAATGTTGTATAGGTTAGGTATTAGAGCTTAATACTACAATTATGAAGGTGTTTACCATAATGTCAAGTAACTACCAGTGAATATTACCAACTTCTTAACAAATATAACATCATGTCAAATTTAGAAGTGGCATTAGATGCTTTGAAGTTTATTATCCCTCAGTCAAAAATAATTTAAATCAAGAGTGTAAACCTTAGGTATTTAGGTTATAAGGTTATATAATGTAAGCTAATATATTAATATAACATTACCAATAAAAACTCTGGATGGCGTGTCTTTCAGTGGACAAGGGGGGACGAGGGGCATACTATGACTGCCCCACAATGCATTAATAGATGGGCTCTGGAATTATGCCACCCCTAGTAGCATATAACTCTCGCCACCCTTATCAATGAGCAAGTGTTGGAGATCGAGAGCAGCCATTTCATTTCATTGTATTGTGTTAAATCTTTGTTTCGAGTGGAGGTTGGGCATATCCATGGTTAGCACTATTGATGATCCATAGCCACGAGATGACCTTGTCCTAGACACATAGAGAATGAATGAATGTCAATTCACGTGGTAAATGGAAATAATCAGGTTTTATCGTCTCAAATGACATGCGAGAGACAATCTCCTAGTAATCAAATTTGCTCATTCAACAGCATTATGGCTCTTAGTGGAGTAGGTGATCTCCAACAATGGCATCTCCTGGCAAGTATTTGCTCTGATGTTTTATTTAGTTTGGTTTCTCAGTTGTTTCCTCACTCTATTGTTGTTTGGCTCAACGTGGACGTTTTATTCCAGTCCAGTCCTCTCAGTTACTCCTCCTCGCAATGTTTTGCCTCTCCTGGCCCTTTCTTCTTCTCTTGCCTTCTCTTTCGACTGCTTCCCGCAGTTCCTAATCGATTTTATTTTTTTCCTACTTGTCATCCCCTCCTATACGCCACCCTTGGTGGCTTCTCACCCCCAAGCATCTTTTGTCTACCATCCCCCTCTCCTCTCTGCTAGTTCTCCCGCCTTGGTTCTCCATCTCTGTTGCTCTACATTTTCGATTCTCCTGCTCCACACACCACCCCCCCCCCAATAACCCATCTCCTCCTCGTCGACAGTTATGCCTCGCTATAGGACACGGGTAAGAAGATGGGTGGCCTCTCAACCAACGCAGTAGGCCAAGTTTCAAGCCACTAGATCTGCCCAATGCTTTAGAGAGCACACCCTGCTTCCAATTCAAGTCAAAATTGAGCAAGCTGAAAGAAAAATAGCTAGAGAGTGCCAATTTCTTTCAGAGACTGAAGTTCTAATAAATCTGGATGACTGTGTACCTGACATGGGCCATACCCATGGCAGATACAACCAATATATTTATATCGTTAACATATATTGGCACATTAAGCTATTATTTAGCAAAGTGCTTCTGGACAAAAATAAGTTAGAGAGGATGTTCCCCTGGTGTTGGACAATATGCATCTCATTTTGCAGTCCATGATAGAAGACTCAAATCATGTGGAAGCTCACCTTGGCATACCCCCAGACTCTGGCTGCTCTTCTGGTAGTAGCAACAAACCTATTTCCGTTGAAACTACGGACTATGATAAGTCCAAATGATCATTTTCTATATGTCTGTCATTATAAATTTCTGGTCTCAGTCTATAGTTTAGCAATCTGTTTTGGCCTCAACGGCCCTGACTAAGATGTTAGTTTCATAGTCAGTTTGTTTTCTAATAGTAACTGGTTTATATGGCTCATCTCGAAGCTTCAATTCTGCATCCAGTCTTGTTTCCCTGGTGGCAGAGCAGATTGAACATTCTCATGTTTTGTAAGTTTTTTTTATCTTTGAATAGAAATTTAACCTTTATAAAAAAAAAGGTACCAATAAAGTAAGTTAATTATTAGCAATTAGGTCGATAGTAATGAAACCCATCAAATTAAGTGGTTGAGCATAAGACATTATTTCTTTATCTATATAATTCACACTTAATAAAGGCATTAATCAAGTATAGTGTTTTATTCTTCAGTTTTCTCTCCTCATATAAATTTTTCATGATGTTAGAACATGTTGAACAAGTGGACAATAAACAAAGAGGAAAAAGGCAAAGGCTAATTGAGTTCTGGAAGAGACTGTAACTCTTTCAAGCCTAGGTTACTGCTGTCCTATTGTTCTCATACTAAATAACTCTAACAGAGTTTATTTAACAGCAGAAAATTAAATTTCTGAATATTGCATTAATCACACAAATAGTTGAAAAATAAACCACATAGAAAATAAAAGACATACACAGGGATTTCTCCTTCAAATCAGTTTTCATTCATTTGATCAGAGCTTACAAGGCGACCTCTACAGCCTGCTTTGAACCCGCAGCTGTATGGTCAATAAAATCCCCCTAAACAGTAGCATATGACCTGTGAAAAAAGAATAAAGCTACAGCAGTACAACTTGCTCTATTTCTGCCTGCCTTTGACAGCAAGTGGTTTTTTCTCCCTCTTAGTCACTAAAGCACACTCTAGCAATACACTATATGGACAGATCTCAAGGTACACGGCCAGATCTGAAGATGAATGGCCTGTGCATGAAGAAAAGACAGCTACAATGGTCGTGCAGCCTGTACAGCCTGCTGTACTTGCTGGGCTCTATAGCAGATCTGCTATTCTTCTCTTCTGGATGCAGTCTTCCTATCCTGTGCTATTTATGGTTTGAGAGAGGGTAACTAATCTCCTCAATTGTAGTTTCCAACTGTCTCAATCATGAGATGTAATGCTAAGATTAAATCCTAATATAAGTTATTGATGTTCTAGAACTTCTAGACAGTGTTCCACAAGGAAACACCCTACAAGGTGGGGAGGCACACTCCCCACATTTCCCACGCTCCCTCGACAGGGGAATTCTTGGGGAAACATTCGCCATGGCCCCCTTTTGGGGAAACTCGAGAAAATGTTTCCCCAGTGTTGGGGACATGTTTCCCCAAAAGGGGTGCTTGTGGGCATCCCCCTCAAAAAGGGGGGCTTCTAGTAACCCCCCTCTAAAGGGGAACATTTGGGCATCCCCCCTGAACTTTTCTTAAAAATTTTAGGATGTTTTCAGTGTTGGGCTTCATGGAGCAGCCCAGACAAAACCCTAGTGGCAGGTGTTGCAGATCTGTGAGCCTTCCTTGCTGATTTTCTATGGAATCCCTCCATCTTTACTGTTAATAGTTTTCTATACTGTTTTTTCTCTCTTTTACAATTGGTTTATGTGCATGGAGTGGAGGGTGCAGCTGGAACACTAATCACCCTTGCCCCCTGGTCCATGCCTCACTGTTTCTATGGAGGCGGTGGTTTCTTCGACTTCTCTAGTGGGCGTCTTTGTATTTGCAGGTTTTTTTTTGCGGTGTGGTTGTTTCCTTTTGGGTGGACAAGGGGTCTTGCTCGTTGTCATCCATATTTTCGTCATTGTTTTAGGCCTGCGCTGCAATCTCATTCGCCTGGTCATCTAAGTTTGATGTTGGCTCCCTACCTTGGGACCTATGGCCCCTTCTTTCGCCACCAGGGGTACCTATTGGTATTTGTTGTGGGTTACATTCTCTTCTCGGTGGACATTTTCTATATACCTGGCGATTTATTTTGGTTGTCATGGGCTCTCATTAGGGCTTAGCAACCCTTTATTGTTTTATTTTGTCTGTAGACTTTACACAGGTGATGGAGATGCAGTTCATCAACCTATTCTCTATTGTTTCCACTTTCTTCTTTGGTACTTTGCCGCTGCTCCTTGATGGAGAATCAAGAAGGGCAGTGCTTAAAACAACTCTCCTTCCTTAATAACTACTTGTGAACTTATGTTAGCTTCTTATTATTCTTTATTAGATTCCTTCCATCAAACAATTATCAAGACCATAAACCTTGAAGACAGTAGACACAAGAAGTAGGCCCCAAGCCAGGGCAAAACCCCTCCAAGGGGAAAACCCAGAAAGAATTTCTTCTCTTCTTATACATCAGATCAAATGAGAAATCCAAGACCCAAAGACCAGGACCAAGAGTCCAAGACCTCCTCCAAGCACCAAGTTAGCCCTCCAAAAATTTCTTCCTCAAACAAGGTCAACAAAAGTCAAACTTCAGAATTTCTAGTCAAATCATAGTTTTGGCCGTCTATCTCAGATTTGCAGTTTGGACCTGTAATTCTCAACCTCCTACAGTTATCCAAAAACTCTAATCTCACATGTGTGTGAGAATCCATGCATAAAAAACAAAATTTCTTTCTTTCCTTTGACTTTCTCTTGTCTCCTTGTCCTACGCTCTTCTAGTTTCCTTGTTCTTGTTTCAGGTCGATCTTTTGAAGTGTCTCCAAATGAGTCGAAGTCTTTTCCTTTATATACTCTTCACAAGAGGTCAAATAGGACTCTCCAAGGCCAACTTGGTCTTGAGGGTCATTTTGACTTTCTAGACTCAAAAATAATCTCTTTCTTGTTACAAATTCCCCAAATGGGTCTTATACATATGACAAAGACTCTCTTGACTCAATAAACCCTAGGAGCATGAAGAACATGCTTGAACTAGATGACATATCAATTTGAGCATGAAACCCTTGCTTAAAATAATAATTATTTTTCTTCTTTTTACAAATATATTGTCATAAGTACAAAGATAATTATGAACACTGAATCTAGTTACATTCTCCAACAGTCCCACTTAACTAGGGAGGTATTCATAATTACATAACTAGTACAAGGAATTTCTCAAACTAAAATATTCTTAACAGAAGGGTTGGATTGATAAGTCATTCTCAAGCATCAACATCATAACCAGCATTGTCAACATAGTAAGGCCTTGACTAACAAGCTCTATCTCTCCACTAGATCAAAGCATAATGCTTGCAGGGTTTACTTGAGACACTACACTACCTCTCAAGGCACATACCCCATACGAATGTTCACTGGGTATGTCCTTCAAGGACTATTCTTATCTTGGATTCCTAATCCTCAAAGAATATCGGTCCTCTTCAACCACTCTTATCTTGGATACCCTGTCCAATCCTCAAAGAGTGTTGGTCCACAAGACTATTACCTATCTTGGATTTCCAATCCTCAAGGAGTATCAGCCTCAAATGCTTATCCAATCCTCCATTCACCCTCCTAGACTGATGGCTATCAGTCCTAGTCTAGTGCATGACACATGAAGAAGAGAATATGATGCCCATCATCACTTCCTCTCAACCAGAGAGGAGATCCTCATTCCCTCTTGATGAGGGATTCAGGGAACAAATCCTTGCTTCTCCTTGAATATTTAAAGAGAGTTCTTACTCCCTCTCAAGCATAGAGGAGATTCCTTACTTCCTTTTAACTAGGAAGACATATCCACAAGCTCTTTAGCTTCTTTCAGACTTCATCAATACATCAATTGCTAGTTCTTTTATGGAGATCTTCAAGTAGCCGCATGGCTCCTCCTCTCCTTTGCATCTCATCATATTGAGCTTTTATCCTTTCTGGAATCTGGATGTTATGGAGCCAAACTCTTTCTTTAATTTGTGACACGGTTCAGGCCATCAACCTTTCATAACACTTTCTTTCATTCGTCATTAGCTTCAATAAAGATATTATATCAAGCCAATCAAATAGAGTTAGTCGTAGCTTCCTCATGAAAGTGAACTTCATAAACATTAAGTTGTCTTTTTACATTGCTACCTTCAAGAGGATGTAGATATCTTGGCCATATAATCCTCTAAGGATTACCAAAGCCATCCACGCAATCCATGTATTCTTTGAATTGAGTTCAAAACAAACAGTTGTAGATACACTTGCCACAACTACGATTATGCATTTCTACAACATTCTTCTAGGTAGCAAAACCATATACCAAGCATAGAGGAGATTCCTTACTTCCTTTTAACTAGGAAGACATATCCACAAGCTCTTTAGCTTGTTTTAGACTTCATTAATACATCAACTACTAGTTCTTTTATGGAGATCTTCAAGTAGCTGCATAGCTCCTCCTCTCCTTTGCATCTCATCATATTGAGCTTTTATCCTTTCTGGACGTTATGGAGTCAAACTCTTTCTTTAATTTGTGACAGGGTTCAAGCCATCAACCTTTCATAACACTTTCTTTCAATTGTCATTAGCTTCAATAAAGATATTATATCAAGCCAATCAAATAGAGTTAGTTGTAGCTTCCTCATGAAAGTCAACTTCATAAACATTAGGTTATCTTTTTGCACTGCTACCTTTCAATCCCAAGATGATGTAGATATCTTGGCCATATAATCCTCTAAGGATTACCAAAGCCATCCACGCAATCCATGTATTCTTTGAATTGAGTTCAAGACAAACAATTGTAGATACACTTGCCTCAATTGCCATTATGCATTTCTACAACATTCTTCTAGGTAGCAAAACCATATACCAACCAGATAACCAATATCGAAACATTAATAACATAATTACCTTATCATGACAGCCTTTTGAAAAGATGACAAATTTTTCTTACTTGTTTCTTCTGAGATCAACATCCTTCCACATGGTCTATCTCCATATTGTACAAAAATCCTTCTCCATGCTTTCAATTTTCAATCGAAGTGCGCATGGAACAAACTAATCAACACGCTACAATATCTTCTTCCTTGGAGTTGTCATTGTCAAATCTCTTTCCTTCTTTAGGAGAATATACTTGATGTTAATCAATATCATCACATCTAAGTCATGATATCTTATGGAAGAGTCTTGATCTTTAGCCATTCTAAAGCATACCATGTTGAGAAATCTAGGGCATAGAGATTAAGTGATTTCTCTTCTATTAGTAATTGCTTGTCAGTAGTTTTTACTTGCGAGTATTTTTTACTTCTTTAGATTAGGATCTTCTTTTACTTAGGTTATTAGTGTTCTTCTTCATCAAACAACTACCAATGTATAAACCATAAAGAGACATAGAATATAGGCTATCAACGAGGGCATGTTACTAATCTGATAATCACCCTATGAGTGACCTCAGCTGAAGATTTATTAAACAAAAGGTATTACAGACTCATGTGTTGGTGTGTGTTTTGTGTTATTCAAGCAACGGATCGATCAAATTGCCAATACACAGACATTTAAATGGAACGACAGCAGAGAAGTACAGTAAGCACCACAAAGACACAAACAGTTTTTAATAAGGAGTTCACCCTATTCTCCAGGGCTACGTCTCCGGCCCAAAGAAATTACAATACAGGGACTCAATGTGAGTTCTCTTGAAGTAGATTTTGCTAGGTAGGGTGGTTCTTGGATTCCCCAAGCCACTCAGAGTTCACAGACTCTTTTTCTTCCTACCAGCTCTGTGACCCTTGGTCTACAGTGGAAAGAGCCAATGTGATGCTCAGTCCGGACAGATTCCTCTATGGGAAGGCTTGAATCTTCAAGCTCTCTGATGCTCGACGCTACCTGTGGTCAGCTCGGCCCTCTGTCTCCTCTGCTTGGCTTTACTGTTCTCTGTGTTCAATCCTCCTCTCAGGGTTCACTGTTCACTGTCTCTCTTGGTCGTTCGGACTCATCTCAAAAAATCCTCCTCCTTGCTTCGATTGTCTCTGTTCATGGCTTTAACCATTCGATCCCTATGCCTGTTCAGTTCCTCTCCCACCTGCGTCGATTCTCCTTCTGCAGCTGCGCTTCGAGTTCCCTGTTCGGCGTCAGCATGAACGCTAGAGAAGTGCCATGTGTCCCCATCGGAAGAGCGCCAGTTTGCTCGTCGATTCATTTCTTCGATTATGTCGTGGATACGTTCTTTCTCCGCCATGGCGGTCAAACAGATTCCAAATCCCTTTAAATCGCGGGTTAATTCCCTGTCGATTCCGCTTCTTTCTATCGGGCGCAATCTCAGCCATCCGATCTAGGCTCCTCCAGATCCAATGTCATACGCACGTCGAGCGTGGTTGACTTGCTCGACTGATAGCGCGCGATCACGGCGGTTTTTCTCTCACCTCCGCTGCCACGCGTCAATCGCTGAGTGGGTCGCTGTGCTCCTGTCCAAAACCTCTTACCGTTCAAGGGCACCCCGATCAAAACCGTCGATTTCCAGGACGCGGTTCCCGCCTTTGTCCTTTAGCGCTTTTTGTTTCTCCGCCCGCGGTTCTCTGGCTCCCAACGTGACCAAGGGCTTAAGGCTCCCCCATTTCGCCCTTGTTTGCCCAGCGTTAATCGCGCATCAAAATCGCCTCCTTTTCCCGATCCGGGGCTCCCAGGGGCTACTTTGGCCGAGGTCCTCGTCGTTCCACGTCGACTACCATGGCCACTGGTTCAGGGTGTTTTTGATGTTGTTTGGATTCTTTAAAGATTTGTTTAACTCAATACAATCAAGGTTCTTGACAGTCTTTTGTGGATCCGGTTCGGATCACGACCTCCCTACTGAAAAAGCTTTTGGACCACCAAAAGTTGGTTTTTTTAAAAGCATCGACTAAGTGAGGAAACTGTTGTCTCACTTGTCCAATCTCAATCCACTTCACACTGCTCAACTTTGAACCTTTAAACCCAATTCTGAGGTATTCCACTTGTCCACTGCACGTCGTCCTCACCTTCCTATCCAACACTGTGTCTTCCCGTAATTCACTAAGATATTCAGGTAGCAGGTCATCAACAAAAGGTAATTGACTCTGCTCTTCAAGCTCCTCAATCATTGAAGGTTCAAACAACCTCAAGCAATCTGCGTTCACGACTGAGTAGATGTGCATGTAAGCTGGCAGAACAAGGCAAGAAGCATTCTCACCAATCTTCTCAAGTATCCTGAAGGGTCCATACCTTGATAGGTTTTAGCTTTTTACCTTCACCTTGCATTCTGTCCCTGCTGATATACAGCCAGACTTGGTCTCCAACTTGAAAACTATGCTCCATCTGATGCTTATCATGCCTAACCTTATACTTGGCCTAGCTCTTTTCCCGATGTTCTTGTACTGCCTAGTGGATCTCCTGGATCTATACAACGAACCTAGTTGCCTTGTCCACATCATTGTGTCTATCAACCATGGTATCTTTACCAAAAACAAAATCCAAAGGAGACCTTGGTATGAAACAAAAACAGGTCTCAAAAGGAGATCTCTGTGTAGAAGAGTGTTTGGCTCTATTATAAGCACGCTGCACATAGCACAAGTGCTCATCCCACAACTTAGGATGTTTGCTGCAATATCCTCCCAGTAACTGGATCACCGTCCTGTTAACTACTTCTGTCTGGCCATCTGTTTGTGGATGAAAAGTTGTGCTTTTCTTTAATTTGCTGTCCATTAGTTCCCACAGAATGGACCAAAACCTTCCCACAAATCTGGTGTCTCAATCAGATACAATAGAAGTGGGTAATCCAAAATGAACCCATACATGTTCAAAGAATAATTTGTTAAAATTTCTGTTTTCCCACCCCGGTTTTCAGTTTCTCCTTATTTCTCCCATGTAGTTAAATGCCCTTTCCCATAACCATACATTCAACAATGCTGAAAAAATAAATTTGCTGAAAACACAAATTCTGGAAAATTTACAGAATGTTGGAAATCGCAGAAATAAAAATCACCAATAATAAACAGCCATTAAAACACATTAAAACACTGATATTTTTGGTCAACGTGACCCTGGAAAAACCCCCTACAACTCTTGGGGAAAACCAGTTTGAGAACTCTTCTTTATTTCTGAAAAAAAAAAAAAGCCTTTTTACAGCAAGAAAATTTCAGCAAAAATTACAGCAAAATAATTTTTCCAGCAAGCAAACTTATCTGTTTTCAGCCCAACAGACAACCTGGAGACTTTGCTGTACGCACGGTACGGACCGTACGGATGTACGGACTGTGCGGATGTGCGGATCGTACAGACTGTACGGACAGACCTCGACTTTTGTGCCGAAAATCAATTCCTCGATATTTGTGCCCAAAAATCAGTTTTTCTCAGTTTTCAGCAAAAAAATCAGCTTTTTCTGCTTGTTCTTGCTGCTGTTCTGCTTGTCTTTCTGCTGTTCTGATTTTGCTGAAGAGCTGCCTGGTATGTGTGCCAAACTGCTGCCTCTTTCTCCTTCTTGTCCAGAAATCTCCCTTGCTCTCTTGCTCTCCTTCTCCCAATCTGCTCATGAAAGAACGAATGATCTTTTTTTCCTTTTCCTCCTTTAACCCAACCCTAAATGACTTTTGGGTGATCCAATCTGGGTGATCTCTAAATCCAATGGCTGAGATAGATTTAGATCAATGGCTGAGATTAAATGCACATTTAAATCTCACTTTCTATTTTTTAATTCACCCCACTTTAATAAAGACCCACTTAGTCATTTATTTCCAAAGTCACTTTTCCTTTCTAATTTTTCATTGACTTTATAAAAGTCACTTTAAAATTAGACTTAGTAACTTTATCACTTAAAGTCACTTTTAAATTAGATTTTAACTTTATAAAAATTATAAAGTCACTTTAGGAGAAAAATTAAAATCTTTTGGACACTTTTCCCTAGGCCAAAGATCAAAGCCTAAGGGAACCACCTGTCCTCCGGTACCAAATTTCAACATATTGCGCTCTTGAATTTATTATGGTCTTTGCGAAACTATAACTATTGAACTTGGGTTATGCTGGTTTGTGGGTCTATTGGTTGGTTGAAATATAGTGTTATATTGTTAGCCATTTCTATTGTTTTGAGTAAGAGATGCTATTCCTATTCCTGTGGCTTTTCATAAATTCAGGGAAGAAGTAACAATGGAAATTTAAGTGTGTATCATTCTTATTGTCAAGTCCGTGGATCAATTTAGGAACTAAGATCATTTGTTGTTAAGTGTTAGAATCATTGTTGAATACAATTTATGTGCTTGGAAGTCCTTATTGATGATTTTTTAGAAATCATAATTACTTAGTCATGCATTAGTTTTGTTATTGTTGGAAAACATTGTTTATTCCATTATTGGATAAATAAAGGAATTCTGTTGAAGAAGCCCTAGTTTCATGACAAACCCTAAGTGCAACAATTTCCCTAGCATATTACACTCATCCATCTTATTTGGTTTTTGTTTAGACTTTTAAAGTTGTTGCTTGCTTGCAATTAAATATAGAAGGATAATGGAGTAATCAGAGGCACCGTACATTAGAATTTAGAATGATAAAAACAAATAAATGGAAAACAAACTCTAGAGCTTGGGATTCCTTAGCCATGGACTCTGGTCCCTTAACAAAGTGGGATCTCTAGTCGATTATGCCTCATGATTTTCAAATGCTTTCAAACGCCCAAGGCACTTCTACATTCCTTTTCTTCAAAAGTTTCAGTTTGTAGTTTGATCTATCACCGATGGTTGATGTCAATCTTTCTAGTCCCTCACTAGGCAACCTAGATCAAGTGCAACAATGAGAGTGTCACCATTGTCACCTCAGTAACAACTCCCCTCACTTTAGTGAAGGATACAATGCAACACACGGGAAAATTACCTAGTATATCTTAGGGATCAAATAACCCAATTGCCTTAAGCTAAGTGCCCCTTAAGGTTTCTACGATGATTTCCACCTAAGAATAAGAATATGACTTAGGTTTTAGGGTGGATTAAAGTGCAATTTCTAGATTTGAGTTCAAAAGTTCCTATGGTTCAGTCTAAAGGCTTAAGACAACCAATAGGGGCTCAAATAGGGAACCCAAACACACAATCTAGAAATTTCATTTGGATGTCCCAACTAGTTTTTGTAATATAAGAAATTGCAGCAATACAACAGTTTAAAACAACAAAAATACTAGCCCTATGATCCTTACTTAGATTCCCTAGAACATTGAATGTAAGCACTTTGTATGAGACAATAACTAGTGGACCTCACGGTCATTAACCAACCATCATTTGGTGAGCAATTTGATCAATTAGATGAGTTAGCAAATGTGTGGGCAAGAGGCATTTGTGAAGCTACTATTTGAGGATCATATGAGGCTGTTGGCTAGAAATTTGTATCATAGGAGAATTTTTTTTCTCCCAGGGTTATCCATGTATATGGATGGGTAACATCTAGCTCTAAGTCTAGGACATGTGCTCACCATAGAGTGTGTGGCATTCCCGACATTTTTGGTACTTAAGACCGGTAACTGGATCACTCTAACAATCTTGATAGACATTGCAAACAAATGCATTAGTATTAAAGTAATGGGTGATACATGTTGAAAAGTGTAACTATGTTCGGTCTTCATAATGACATGTGTAATTGTGATTTTATGTAATTGATGAAAATAAAAATAAAAGTATTATTGTAATGCTTGTCTCATGGGTTTCATGAGCAATATATTTTATTTTTAGTAATGGCTCTCATTGTGAGCCTTTAAGTTTTGTCATCTAGTCATAAAAGTCAAATTGAGTCAATGTCATGTATGAAGGACCCTTCTTGGGCATGTTGCATTTTGTATGAGTCATTAAATTGAGTATGAACACCCTCCAAGACAAGCACAAGACCTCTCCTTCTAGTCGACTACAAAATATAATATATGATCTCCTCCAAATGACACATCGGCTCACCCTCCAACAAATCAGCTTATTTTGATGTGGAAACAACTATAAATATGGCTGCTCGACATCTTTTTTGGCACAAATTTTCGGTCATCATCAAGTTTGAAGTAAAAAGGTGCAAAGTACAACGAGGAAGATTATTATCAAGAGAAGGAGAGAAGAGTATAATCCGAGCTCTTTTCTGGTCTGTTTTTGGGTTTATATCCTCTACACGTGTGAAGTAGCAAGAGTTTAGTTGTAGCAGAAGAAGTCGAGAAGAGTAGCAGTCCTCTTGGGTAGCCGAGTTGGAAGAAGGTCGAGTCAAGAAGGGAGGTCGAGACAAGCTAGAAGAAGACCCTATCCAAAGCAAAGAAAGTTAAGGCATAAGATAAGATCTTGTGCATGAGCTAGGGTTTCTGAATTAGGATTGCAGGCCTAATTCAAGGAAGCCGAAGGTTTGAAGCAGAAGGAGGTCAAAGTAGAAGAGGAGCCGAGAAAAGGGAAGGAGTAGAAGGTTGATTGTCATTGTCAAGGATCTCATCAAAGGAACTTGTGTCTTGGTCTTGGAGTGGCAAATAGGTCAAGGGTCTTGGTCTTGGTATTCATGAATTGGAATTTTTATAAGAAGAATTTGTTTGGGTTTTCCTCTCAAGAGTGAGAGGTTTTGGCCCTTGCTGATAGCCTATATTCTGTGTCTCTTGTCTCTTTATAGTTTATGCTTGGTAGCTGTTTGTTGAAGAATAACATTATGATTACATAAGTAAAAGAAGATCCTAATCAAGAAGAAAAGCATTCACTAGCAATTATCTAACTAAGAGAAATCACGTAATCCTGATGCCCTAGATTTGTCAACATGGTATTAGAGCTAATGTGACAAAGTCAAGGAACGACATCTTATCAAGGGACATTCAAGGATCAAATCTTGAGGAAGGCATCAAAGCAAAGACCATCTTTAAGACAAGAACTAAAAAGGAAGCATTATAACTCAAGATCGAAGGAGTCTACAAAGAAGTCTTGGGATCATCATCAAGAAAAGAAGGCCAAGTTGAAGAGATCTTCAAATCAAGGTCCTTACCATTGAAGACATCACCAAGAAGTCATCATCAATCTTCATCAAAGGATCTAGAGAGATCTCACTCTCTGTGGGATCATGGATCACTCTTGAGGAAAACTACCTTCATCAAGGAGAAGTTTTCTATTCTCTATATCATCATCAACATCAAGGAAGAAGCAAGGAGAAGGAGCATTCTATCAAGTAAGTATATTAATGTCCACATCCGAATTTGTCAAAATGTCTTTTTGCAAGGAAAGCAACAAATTGATTGGGGCTTCAAACTATCTTGCATGGAAGAAAAGGACAGATTTGAATCTCATTGAAAATGAGGTTATGGAACATGTCAAAGGATCTATCACTAAACCAAGAAAGGAAGACGTTCAAGCTCTTGCAAAGTATATGAACGAGGAAGTTAGGGCTCAAAGGATTCTCATAGAATCCATCAAGGATTCCTCATCCCATATGTATCAAAACTTGAAGCTTCAAAGGAAATCTATGGCAAACTAGTAGAGTTGTATTCCGTGAGTACTACTGGAGAAGTCATCTCATTAAGGCAAGAACTCTACAAGCTGAAGATGTCAAGGGAAGATGGAATAGCCTCATACTTTATGAGGATATCTGAGATCCGGGATCAACTACAAGATCTCGGAGAAGTAATGTCTAATAGAGAAATGACTACAATTGTATTAAATGCACTACTAGAAGAGTGGGGTAACTTTACTTCAAGTATTTATGGGAAGAAAAAAGCTACTCCATTCCAGGATCTATGGTCACTGTGCAAGATTGAAGAATATAGACTAAAGGCCAAATTTGATGTGGGAGTAGGTGAGCAAAATCAAGCATATGCTGCAATGACAAAAAGAAAGGGAAAATTTGGAAAGTTTGGCCCTCAGAAAATGAAGAACATGGCTAAAATACAATGCTATGGGTGTCAAGAATATGGGCACTATAGGAGAGATTGTACTAAGCTCAAGAAGGACAATAACAAAAGAGGAAGAGAAGAAGCCCACATCACCAAGGAAGTGGAGGAAGCTGAAAAGAAGAAGTCCAAGAAGGAGGAAGTAATTGGTCTCCACTATTGAGATAGTCTTCCTCACCTAGTACTTTTCTAGTTTCTGTTTCTAAGTTTTCCTGTTGTAAAGTAAGAGCATGATGGGATGCATCAAGGCATCATAGAAGCATTGAAAGCAAGAGCTCAGGACATCATCATAGAGAAGCATGAAAGATGGTTAGAATCTATGGAAGTCAAGGATATAGCTCTTGGGAATCTCATTGGAAACATAAGTGTCAAGGTCATCTACTACAAGGTTCATCATACATTTGTCAAAAGGAAACATCTGCTGGATTGGGATACTCTAGATCCTCAAGATTCTTTGATGGAATCTTCATAAGGTTCACCGAGCAAGAGAGGAAGCAAGTGTTTCATCAAGAATTCCAAACCTACGAAATTCATGGGATGATGGTATGCTGACATAAAAGGGAAGTAGGTCAAGGGATTGAAGCTCTTTCAATCAAGGAAGCTGCTGCAAGAAGTCTGGATGACCCAAAGGAAAATGAGATATGTATGCTTACAGTCTATATTGAAGAGTCATGTCATATGGTTGCAAGTAACATGGATCAGTGCTCTATCTTGAGAGCATAATCAAAGGAGGGATCTACTCCTTTGAAGGAATGCAAAAATGCATGGGTCACACATTCACTAGACGAAATCAACATAATATGTCCTCATATGTAATATCAGGTGGTTGACTATAATTGAGGAACTCTAACTGGAAGTTCTTGGGAATAAAATGTGTGAAGAAAGGAAGGAAGAGATCGTGGGATATGCAACCATGGAAAAAGGCAATCAACATCTAGAGACCAAGAATATTTGACTAGGATATCTCCATGAAAGATATGAAGATTCTAATGGAATCTGGAAAACGAAAGAGACCCT
>APFE030841089.1:209921-224746 GCA_000404065.3 Pinus taeda | reverse complement strand
CTCCACAAGCCATCTTTCTTTCTCACCAAAACGATTGCTGACCCACATGGTGATGTGCTAGGCCTAATGAACCCTTTCTCGAGCAACTCCTGCACCTGCGTCTTGATTTCAGCATTCTCTAAAGCAGACAAACTATACATTCCAATGTTAGGCAATGGAGCATCTTGCTGCAAAATAATATCATGTACTATTTCCTTTTTGGGTGGCAGACCTTTAAGTTCTTGAAACAAGATATCATACTATGAAACAACCTTTTCTATATCAGCTTGCTTCTTAGCATTACAACCCTCAAATACATTGGTTTTATTAGGCTTCTTTTCCTTACAACCATCAGTAAGAATTGTTTGCATGAATTTATCATTCTTTTCAATCTGCCTAGAATTTATAAGAGTATAATTATTCTTGAGCTTATGAACTCTTACAAAGTATTCGATTCCATCTTTAACAAGTAGGTACTTGTTCTCAGCTCTATAGAAAATAGCTTTTCTATCATACAAGTTAGGACTTCCTAAAACAATTCCACATATATCCAAAGGAATTATGTCTAACTCAACCTCATCTAGAAATGCTGACCCAAAAGAAAACTTGAGTTTGCACTATCTAGTCACTTGTAGTTGTGCTTTATCATTCAACCATCCTAATGGGTATGGTTTCTTGTGAGGTGTAGTTGTTAATCCCAATTTCTTTACAATTGCTTCAGAAATCAATTTTACTTGTGAGCCACTATCGAACAAAGTATCAATCTTTTGATGTTTGGAAACAACTCGAATATGGAAAAGCTCATGTCTTTTTCTCTCATTTTCTTCATCAATAATAGATTGAGAAAAATTACTAGTAGATGTTTCAGAATTCTTACCTTTTATACATGTGGCTGCAATGGTTGTTTCATCCCCCGAGTCTAACCCCAAATCTTTATGAATAGTTGCAACAACCTTCTTCTTCTTGCCCTTGAACTTCTTAAGTCTCAACTCTGGATGCAAAATCCAACAATGCTCATCATCATGCCCATCCTTTTTATAGTGAGTGCATGAAGCTTTGTTTTTTTGTGCAGTATTAACCTTCCTTGCTTTCCACTTCTGCTTTCTTTTCTCCTTGCTCTTGCTTGCAGTGGGTTGGGATGGTCCCCCAACTTATGGTTTTCCATTCTTTCCTCTAGCTTCTAGATGAGTAGCTTGTACAAATACCTCATCTATACTAGTGGGATTAAACATGAGGATGGTATGTCTCATGTAGCTGTGTAGACCACCATTGTACTTCAAAAGAGTCTCTGGTGAGTCTAATGAGATTCCTAGAATCAATGCTCTCTTTCTAAATTCTGAAGTGTACCCTTGCACACTTTTCCCTTTCAACTGCCAAAGAGTTTGCCAACTCATCATGGCTTGTTGCATGTAGGCCAATGGATAGAACTGATTTTTGATTGCAGAAACAAATTCACTCCAAACAAAGATAGTCTTACCATGTCTTTTCATGTCAGCTTGGGTTCTACCTTCCCACCAAACCAAGGCAGTGCCTCCAAGGCGTAGGCTTGCCAGCTGAATCTTGCTTTTGTCTGGGTCGATGTTCTGTACTCTACAATAAACATCAATTTGTCTAATCCAATTGTCCAACTTTTCTGCATTTAACTCTCCATCATATATAGGTAGATCAAATTTAACATCTAGTTTTATCAAAGATACTTTCTTTTTAAGGCTATCAGGAGGTGTGAGAAAGCTTTCCTCTTTCCTTTTTCCTTTGGAGTGGTCATGGAAATGTGATTCATCTTCTCCTTTGTCTTGTTTAGAGCCCGATGAATATTCATCCTTGTGTTTTCTAAAGTCCTTATACATTTCTTCTACCATGGAATTTATGGTTAGGAAGCTTTCTATGAATTAAGGGTCTGGACCCAAAGGACCTTCCTTTGACATTGTCTTCCGAGGATAGACTCTCCCAATTTCAGGATTAGTTTCGACCAACTCTCCTTCTCCTAATTTGAGCTTTGATATAGTAAGCATTCAACAGCTAAACCAACACAAGCTTGTCTAACCTTAGAGCCTAGAGCTCTGATACCAATTGATCTGATAATCACCCTATGAGTGACCTCAGTTAATTAACTATTGAATGAAGGTATTATAGACTCATGAGCTGGTGTGTGTCTATGTAATTTTAGGCAACAGATCGATCAGATTGCGAAATACATAGACACTAGAAATATGGAAAATAGCAGAGAAACACAGTAAGCAAATACAAGAGCACAACAATTAACAAGGAGTTCAACCTATCCTCGAGGGCTACGTCTCCGGTCCAGCTTTAAATGGTGGCCTTCTTTTATTGTGTCTTTAGAGCAGAGAATTACAATGAGGAGCTCAAATTGAGTCTCCTGAATAGAACAATGTTTGGTAGGGTGGTTCTTGGATCCCCCAAGCCACTAGAGTACATAGAATCCTTTCCTTACCAGAACTTGACCTTTATGTTCTTTAATGGGAGGAGCCCAATGTGGTGCTCGATTCCCGATAGATCCTCTCAGGGATTGCTCGATGCTGCCTTATGCTGCATGTCAGCTCGGATCTCTATCTTTCTACTCTTTGCTTCACTGTCTCTTTCCTTTCTCTGTCTTTGTCTTCTTCTCTCCGGTTCTTCCTCTCAGTGTTCTCTCTCGGTCTCTGTTCTTGGATTTAAAGCCAATCAATCTCATGATTGTTCACTTCCTCTTCTTCCTCTGTTGGGTCGCCTGCTGCTGCTCGCTTGGAATTCCCTATCTTTGCATCATCATCAACGGCTCATAGGGAGTGGCCACTTGTCCTCTTGCAATCTACGCCAACTTTTCCTCATCGGTTCAGTTTTTTCCGTTACATTATGGAAGGAGTCATCCGCCAACTAAGCGGTTAAATCAGACGTCAAAATTCTTTCTGTCGCGGCTAAATCCTCTGTCAGATCCGGTTCTTTCATTGGGTGCGTTCTCAGTCGTTAGATCTGGAGCCCCCAGATCCAACGTCATTTGCTCATTTCACGTGGTTGACTTGTTCCACCGTTAGCGCGCGATGAGCGGCGGTTTTCTCTCTCCTCCACCTGCCACGCATCGAGCGCTGAGTGGAATCACTCGTTTTTCTCCAAATCCACTTACTGCCCAAGAGTGCCCCCGATAAATACCATCGGTTTTGGAGTGCGGGTCCTGCCTTTAGCTTTTAGCGCTTTTCTCCACGGTTCTCCCAGCTTCCACGCGACCGAGTGCTCGGGGCCCTTCCTTCTTGAGGGGTTTTGCCCAACGATGCACGATTAGTGCTAAGCGCTAATCGCACATTAGAAACAACCTCCTTTTCCTGGTTCGGGCTTCCCAGGTGCCAGTTTCGCCTCCTATGCAGTCTCCATGGGCCTCAGTCATCGCGCTATGATCGAGGGCCTCGTCGTTCCACGCTAGTTGCCAACTGCCACTGTTCAAAGGTCTTTCTAATCGCTTTGTGTTCTTGAATTCGAAGTTTGTCCCAATCTGATACAGTCATGGTGCTTTGATTTTTCTTCATAGATCCAATTCAGATCAATAGCTAAATTGGCAGACAACCAAGGAAGGTGGAGGCTTGACAGTCCAATAGTGTGGATTCCAGAGCTAGTGCAGAGGTTGGAGGTTGGAAGCTGTTGACCATTGGCTTGATCTCATTATAGGAGGACAAAGTTCATGTTTGACACCTCGGTCAGTTATAGCGAAGAAGAGTGGCACTTCTTCAAAGGACCGTGAGGTAAATATTTGAGATCTTTGAATACCTGGATTAAGATGTTCTTGTGTGAAAAATAGGTCATGCCATTTCCTTGATGTTTGGATCTATGCGAAGTGGACAGAGGTTTAGAAACCAAGAAAAAGTAGGTCTTGAATACAACCCATTGATTGGACCTCCTTCAAGTGACGACGAAGGAGCGGTGCAGACCTCGCCGTGAAGTGTTTTCCAGTTGATATGAGAGGGTTTTCTGCAGATACATCATCCTTCCACACCACCTCCACCTTCACTTCCACAACCTACGCCTTCGCCCACTCCACCTCCACCACCACCGCTGTTAAACATGTCGAATGCCATGAAGTTGTCAGTTTTCAAGGGCTTAGGAAGTGAGGATTCAGCTTAGTTTTGGTTTGTTACGAAGGTTGTGTGGATAGCACAACAGATAACTGATGATAATATAAATAAGGCGTAGTTGGTTACCGCACTATAGGATCGCGCGCTAACATGGTACGTTAAGTATTGCACTGATAATTCGTTGGCGTCATTAGCAGCTACTCAAACCGCTTTGAACAAAGAATTCGGTAAGCCTAAGTCTAATTCGCAATCAGTAATTGGATTTAAGGAAATGATGATGAGGCTTGGTGAGACGCCTTCGGAGCTAGAGCAAAGACTGAAGTGAGAGATCCATGAAGCTAATATGCATCTCACAGAGAGTCAGCACTGAGAGTGGTTTGTAGCCTCACTCCTGCCCCACCTAAGGTTGCTTTATCACAGAAAAAGATAGGAAATCAGGTGAAATCTCTGGAAATCGCGATGAGATTGCATGAAACACCTATTTAGGATGCGTCTTTGGGAGTCCAACAAATTCACTCAGCTGTAGAGTTGGTTAGGACAGTGGATCTCAGGATAGTGACACTGCCAGAAGGGTCCTTGAGTGCAGAGTCGGCCAATGATAAAATCATCCTTAGCACCTTAAAGAACATCGACTTCAACATTGCAGCGCTCCCCAACGAATATCTTCACGCATTGCAGACATGTGTGATAGCAGAATTGAGAGCACGGGAGTAGCACGCTCTCAGTTTAATCATCGAGTACATGGTGAACAAAAAACAAATGTTCGCTAAGAAGATGTAGGCCCTAAAGGAGAGGGATACAATTTAGGTGCAGAGTGCCCAACTGGCAGCCACGATTGCAGAGGCATGAAGGACAGTGCTGGAGTTGCACATACCTGAGGAGGCACCACTCGAGGCCACGATCCAAAAGCTAACTGCAGTAGTTCGCGAGGCGAAAGAAGAGGTGGCAAGAGTTCAATTTGAACTCAACATGAAAGTCATAGAACTGGAGCTTAAGTTATAGCCTTCGACTCCACCTAAAGTCAGGGAACAACATAGCGTTGTCGTCAAGGAAGTGATACCTACTATGGATGCCGCGGTTGTTGACTATACAACTTTGTTTGAACATGCCATGGATGTGGTGATGACCCTGTAGGAAGATCCCACCCTGTAGATATTAAGTACAGAGATCTGCGAGCTCCAGCAACAATACGACGAAATAAGGTGACGACGCACTCCATTGCTACAGGGCAACACCTTGCCAAGTTGCAGGAGGCAAAGAATCTCCTTGCACAAGTGGGAAGAAGCGCAGAAAAAAGAGGCAGTGCTTAAGGCACACTTGGGTCCTTGGTTGGACGAAGCTTACCAAGTCTCAGCCAACATCTAGGAAAAGTTGATGAAATTTCAACTCACACAATAGAAGATCAAGCGACCTAACAAAGGACCAACTACAAAGCATCTCGTTGAACGAGTGAATCAGGAAGCCATGCAGAGCGCGGCTGAAGTAGCAGTTGTGCAGGTGGAGCTGGGGTATCTTCACAGGAAGATCACCACGCCAAGCAAGCGTCTCGAGGGTGAGTCACGACTTTTGTGTTGGGGGCCTGTTGAGATGGGGTCCCTTGGGTTAGTTTTGGGGCAAAAGCCCAAGTTTTGATGTAAAAATATGTAAAGTTTCCACAAATTGTGGATGCAAAGTTAGTTAAGAGTCAAAAAGGGTTTTTACCCTCATTCATGTAAACTTGAGTCGATTTTTGAAGATCTATCCATGGTTCGTGGACCATGGGATTGTATAAATAGGTGCATCTTAGAGAGTCTAAGATAAATAAAGATAGAGATAGACGTCTTTGGTCTATGGGTACGATGGAAGGAGTCTAGAGAGTTAGTGTAGGAAAGTAAGAGGAAAGGCTTTGCAGATGAGTGCGCAGAGGCCTAGAGTAGTGTCCACAGCTGAGTTTGCGGACCGCTGCGGTTGAGCGTGCAGGGAAGTATTGAGTCTGTAATTCTATACTGAAGATCAATAAAGGAGACTGTTGCAAAAATTCTTGTGTTTTATCTTTTTACTTCTATTATGTATGATTGTGATATATGTTGTGATGAAATGATGTCTTTATAAAATAATGATGTATTTATGCACAAATTTACTTGATCTGTCTTATTATCTGAATGAAATTAATGTTAAGGGATTGCGCGAAGATCATAACACTTTCTGTTAAATTTATCAAACACTTAGGTAGATATGAGTAAACACTGACTTCAGGGTAATCCATGGTGCGCGTACGTAGCTAATTTTCCTGTTCATGGTCCGCAAAAACCAGTCGTAGACCTTCGCGGAGGTCTAGAGGCCGATTGACGGGAGTTACAACGCTAAGCCTTAAGGGCTTAAAAATCCGCGCGAAGGCAGATCTAGGTCATAAAAAGACATCACACTGATCTCTGGATGCGTAAACTTGGTTCCAACATTCCCCCATACTGATTCGAGTGAAACTTCAGTCCCCGCTACGTGGATTGATGCTGAAAGCGTCAGTAGTGTAGGGATTCGTTTGGCGCAACTAACTTTGAACCTGGGTCAAGACCCCCTAAGCCAACAATCAACTACAAAAGAATTGTAGTGTAGTTGAACTATGGTTGGGTGGAGAGTTTAAGTCCCTCCTTCAGTTTCCAACCATCTTAACATACTCATATAAGTATTTTGTTGTTATATCTTTGAGTAATGGAATGTGATGTTTCATGCATGTCATACATATGGTAAAAGTTATTGCATATCCTTGAATGCTAATGAATGCTTAAATGGTGATGTTCATTATTATGCACATAATTGGCATGAAATACCTCATGTTTATGGAAATTATGAATGCCTGGACTATGCTATCCAATATTGTGTTTATGGTTGATGTTTTAACTGTGTGTTTTTTCTCTCTCTTACTCTCTCAATTGATAACAATGTTTTATGAATATATCAATTCAGCTTGCTTAGAGGGGTTGCATTATTTGGTAGAAGGGTTGCAATTCCTCTCATAATGATATCAATGCTTGCATGCTTACACCTAGTTAATTGGTAAATCACATGCTTCTAATGGTCGTCAGGATAGAAAAAGTGTATTTGTGTGATACACAAAGTATAGTAGGTCCCAACATCGAGGGTCTGGTGGAAGAACCTCGTTTCATCATAACTCTACCATGTGTGCTCCATTGAGTTTTCTAACCTTGGGGATATCACTTGGACCTTTGTGTGGAGAGACCCAATGCCAATGGGTCGATATTAGACATCACCCATTGGCCACAAAACTTACATGCGCAGGGAGGTAAGGAAACCCATTATTCCAAGACACATAGATGATGTGGACCATGGGATCCAACTTGTGTACATTGTTGTATGTCAAGATGGAGTGATGAAGTAGGTAGGCCCTATTGGGTCTTTGATATTTGACCACAACACTTATAATCAAGGTTGGAATAGAAGAAGTAAGAAAACCACAAATCCAAGATATCAAGATGACGTGGACCAAAGGGCCTCGCCTCAAGCACATGGCATGGGAGAGCAACACCCTCATATTTATCCACATGTAAAGTAATTTATGGAAAAAAAAATAAATTATGGTGGTTTCACCCCCACAATTGAGGTTAGAACTCCTTTAAAATGGGTTGAAATCACTTTTACTAGCCTGTGCACATAGAGAATGGTAACACCTTTTCATCCATGAGGTTTGTGTTAAACTACGTGCAAATTAGCCAGGAGAAAACTATGATAGTTGTGAGATCAAGGAACTCTACACATAGTCGAATGGATTGATGTCATTGAGTCTCGAACCTTGGACCTTGGAATTTTCCAATTGAACTTGGAGTAGAGGGAAGTTCGAGAACTTGATGCTGAGATGGCGTGGCCTGGGTTGACATGGCTTAGGGGTGGACCCTACTCTAAGACCTCATTCCTTGAACCTCAACGTTTTCCAATTTAGGTTGGAGTAGAGGGAAGGTTGAGAATCCAATGTCAAGATTACATGGCTTGAGGTGACATGGATTGGCGGTGGGCTCCACTAGGTTAATAGGTCTCTGGGCCACTTGGATTCACAAAGGAGCTAAATGGAGAGTGGGCCTCGATATCGACTGTTGAGATCAATTAAGGGCGGCCCCTCATGGTTGATGTTTAATGAGTAGGGGGATTCTATTATTGGGATTAATGCCAACTCATGCATATCCATTCGACAATTGAGATGGATTGAGGGGCCCACCTTCCCCAAATTGGAAACCTCCATTTAGGGATCCATGCTACCGTTTGTTTTGGTCAATGTGGTTTCATACCCGAGAAAAACATGCAACAAGGAAGGTACCCAGTGGATAGGTATGTGGCCATAACAATACCAACTTGGCTAAGGGCCACGTGGGTCCCATGTGGAGATCCATGAATTTACGTGGACCCTTGTAATTTAGAAAACTTCTAACAAGCATAGCTTGTGATTTGAGATTCGGATTGAGATAGAATTTATATCGTCATAAATATCTCGACAATCTAAATGAAATGGTGGTATTAGTTTTAAGTCTTGCAAACCTTAAGAAAATGAGGTTGCGTGACCCCACCTTCATAAAAAAACCTTCAAGATTAGGTCAAAACAAACAAGTAACGCCTCCCATAGCCCAAGAAAAGCCAAGGGGGTGGTAGGGAGGGTTAAGAGGTGGTATAAGAGAAAAGGTCCAACACTGGACCTAAAAAGGATCACCCACAAAGAATAAAATTTAAGTTGACAGTTAAACTGCTAGATATATGCTAATTTTAAACTTACAATTGATGTGAATAACTACATAATAATTATTTAATAACTATGTAATATAAACCAATTGTTGCTCATAAAGCTCCTTTAACCAACAAAAGGGAGGGGAAAAACTAACCAAATTCATGACTTTAAGATATCTACAATTTTTTGAAGATGATATTCCTTTTGACCAAAATGTGGGCCCCGTCAACCACTTAAAGGGTTTGTGCTATGTTGAGAGAGATTGAAAAAATTATATTCTTTCTATTTTTTCAAAATTATTTGCATGCAATTCTAATATAATATGAAAAATGTAAATCAATTAACCCATATCAATTGAGAGAAAATATATTAGTAACAATATGAATATTAGATATACAAAATGATAAACATGAAATAAAAAACAATCTGAAAGTTTAAATAGATTAAGAAACCATATACATATTTCTATTAAAGAAATGAAATAAGTACTCCAATGTTCATGATAGGAAATAATTTGATAAATTTAAATTTGTGGAACTAGAAATGTAAGAATGCATATAAAATGTATATCTCGTGCACTCCATCAGCACAAAAAAGATCCTTCAAAAAGGAACTTTCGGGTCTTCAAAAATTATTCACAATGTCTGATAAAAAATATCACTTTGATTGATTACAATGATTTCCAACCCTTTCCTCAATGAAATGAGTTGTATAAATAATAGGAAGAAAAGTCTAGATATTTTTCTTATTTTCCTCATTTTTTTTTCTAAAAATAAAAGCCATTTGACTTAGAAGAGGTTTTTCTTGCAAATAAAATTCAACATCCAATATTCATCTTTGGTCATTCCCTTTTGTTGCTTTTTTTTTGTTTTTTTATTGTTATGTTTCCACCTATGCCTCTAGTTGCATTGAATCTTCCCCTAATATAATGGAAATTACCTCTTTTTCCTTTTCCTTGAAATGTTTTGTCCATTAATCGTAGAGATATGAGATTCTGGGTAGATCAATGGGATTATCTCATTCAAGATTGGTTCAACATTGACCAATCCTCTTTAATACATATTTATTTTTTCTTCTATATTTAGAAGAAAATTTTGAAATTGATTTCATGCATTTACATTGTTACACAACAATTTGTCACCGTCCCTGTTACCCCTTCTCCCGCATCTTGGAGGACTCATTCCGAGACCTATGAAAAGTGACATGACCTGGAAACACTTGCATTATATTCCCCTAAACATGAACTTCATATGCCCTGAAGACACCTTCTGCAAAATACCCATAAAAATAGCCCTTTTCCCATTGGCGTGGTTTCACTGTGTATCACTCGCGCCAATGGGGGAAATCCTCCAAAGAGGGCGGGCCAGCTGGCACTCTGTCTCAGATTCGCACTCGCTCCAACCAAGTTAGGTAATGTTTTTAACAAACAAACATCCGAAGGTTATTCCTAACTCACTCATAAACTGAATCCATCTTGAGTTGGTTTAGTTTGGCTTCGAATCTCCATAGAAGGGAAGTTGTTTGCCACCTTCTCATGGAAGCTTCTTAGTGATAAAGCCAATCCCATGAATATTGTGGATGATCCTAACTCCTTCCCCTCTATCTATAAAAGCTTGTCCTTTTGCCTTTGACAAGTTAGTTCTAGTTCCAAGTTCTAGTTTTCAAGTCCCAAAGTTTGAGAATTGCTAAGTTCATACTACAAGAAGCCTTCTTCATTCCCATAAGGCTAAATCTAAAGTGAGGAGATTCTTGTCCAAGTAACCAAGGAGAGAGAGGCTTGTCCCGCATTCCCAACAAGCTTTGCAAGGCATGTGCTGCTGATCACCCCGCCAAAGGAGGATTTGACGTCAGAACTATGGTTGTATTCTTCTTTGTTTATCAATAATAGACGACTATCATTATGGTTCCACTCTTATTGTCTTTTGTAATGATGATTGAGTTATATCCTTTTTGACTGATATATAGTTGCATCTATTGGATTTTATGCTTGTGTTTGTGTCGTTCTTTGCATGTGCAGGTGTCCATTCACGAGGATCGTGGGGATCATGACCGACCAGAGCAAAGGAACGGGAGCGTCGACTCTTCTATAAGTACTAGCGTTGGAATCCAGGTAGGCCCTCACCATTGGACTTTAATTTGCAATTAGGAACCTGCGTGTTAGCGTTGTTTGATTGTTGCTAGACCCCATTTGGGCTAGTAGGGGTCGCCTCTATCCGCAGAGGGAATTTACCTCCACAACAATTTGGCGATCCGCCGGGGAGTCAGCTTGTTGTTTGATTTGTAAACTTTAGATGGAGCCTGAAGTACGGCCAGATAGCTTTCGAAATGCTATTGCTCTGCATTAGCAAAGTAGATCAATGCCACTTCAGTCCATCTCCGGTTTGGTTTACGAACTGAACGGCTTGGAACTTGCCTCGATTCTTGGTTGTTTCTTGGTTTCTCCTGCTTGGTTAGCCTTCTGGGTTGAGTCCTTGTGTTGCTTCTTGCCCCTTGGTGTACCTGGATATAGCTGGCCTAGCTTTGGCTTGTTTGTTTTTATTTTTCCATAGCAAACTTGGTTGGCGCTCTTTTATAGTGTTACAGTCACGCCAGTTGGCGCTAGTTGCTCATTGACAACCCGCGCCAATCCCTGAAAGGTGCTAGTTGCAGCCTGACAGTCACGCCAGTCCTAGGAACTTTTGAAGTTTGCTTGGCTGTGAGCCCTCTAAGCTTGGTTTTAGTTCTGGGTACCTTTTTTAGACTACTTGAGTGTGTTGGAGTGTGATTTGACTGGCTTTGATCGTTACCCTTTGGGTGTTTTATTTTCTCCATCGATTTCACATTTCTAGCCCTAGGGCATCTAGTGGCTTTGTGTGTCGAGCCTTCCTCATGTGTTTTTGATCTTCTAGTGGTCCAATCAACTCTTTGATTACTCCCTTGCACTTGTTTGGTTGTTTTAAATCGTTTTATTGCGTTATTTGGGTGACTTGCTTCGTTTTCACTTGAATTCTGCTTTGTCTCGCTTTGAGCCTAGATTACACGGCTCGTTGGTGTCTTTGGGACTTTTCTCGTTCTTTGGAGGTTTGCTTTGTGATTTAGTGAACTGAATGTGCTTGTATTGAGTAGAATTTGTTTGTTATCGTTTCTCAAAGTTTGTTTAATGCACTTTGCCATCGACATAAAAGAAAAAATCTCTTTTTCTTTGTATTAGTTAATGAGAATTAGAGCTTTTCATTTTGATTAGTGATTAGTGATCTTAAAGAAAAGTTTGTTAATTTCCATTAGCTGCATTAGGGGAGTTATTTGTTGTTTTGTGATCATTTCGTTTGCGTGAAAGCTCTCAAACCCTCTCGTAACTAGCATTCATCGAATGAAATGACATATTTTGGCATATAGTTTGCATTTAGGGAATTTCGAGATATTACATATGGTAAAGCCTGAAAGCTGAAACATAATAAAGATCAACTTTAAAATGAACTGAATGAATCTAACAATGCACTGGAACATAACACACACTATTTAGAGGTCTAGGCTAGAGACGTGCTCTAGCGTCGTTAAACCTAGTCACTTTTGTTTCCACTCAAGGTTGGGTGATTCCTCCTTCTGTGACTCAATAGTGGTCTAGTACGGAATTGTGACGTACCGCCGAGTATATGGGGAGACCCCACTAGGTTATCATCCTTTATCCATAGGAATCCGTGTCTGTCGCCTTACGACCCGTAACACACCGAACACAATATTTGGGAAGATTGACTGCCGTACGGAAAGTCCTTGGTTTTCATACGATTGCCGAGGTGTATATGCAATTTTATGGATTGTCTGGTAAACCTTTTGCCTAGTTCTCCAGAGTAGTCACTTTTGATCCTTTTCGGACTCCCTAAAAGAAAAGGCTCATCTGAGCATTTGTCACTTCAGGCTCATTAAACATTCGAAGGCGACTACAATCATCTTTTTGTCTTTTTCTTGACTCTTTAAAGATGAAAAGGTCAAGTTATGTCCTTGTGTCTTAAAAATTAAATTACCCGCGATCACATGCCCTGTTAGATTCTGTTTGTTGGCTGTTTGATTGTGTGTCTTGACTCTTTTTGAGCCCCGTGTGTGATTTTCAGCTTTTGATGGCAACTTTTTCAGAGTTCACCAACCCAGGAATCCCCTCTAACAAGAATCCTGGTCATTGTCCTCCTTTTGGGAATGTTGGTGCTCCTTACATGGCAACGTTGTCCCTTCCCGGGTTAACTGTTGGATTGCCTGTTTGGTTGTTCTCAACATCCATGGTCCCTAGTGTCTCAATGACTATTTAATCAGTTCCTCCACTCGAACAACCTCATGTTGATTCCAAGGTGGACCTCTCCCCTTCTTTGCCTGTTTCTACGTCCTCATCTTCTACTTCGCCTGGTGAAAGTTTGGATTCAAGTACCCAGGTGGCTAAGAAGAAGAAGAAGAAGTCTCATAGGCGAGAGGCTAAAAGTGCAACTACTGCCCTGAGTACAATTCAGGTCGGGCCACTTTTTGCTCCTCCGCGGAAGGTCAAGTTTCCTTGTAAATTGTGCAAGGATGACCATCTTCTTCGTGATTGTCCTGGCATTCCCAGGATCTTAGAAGTATGGTCTCATGATCCGGCCTGCCCCTCATCGTCCTCTAAAGCTCATGGCGATGCTACCTTATCAGCTGCAATGGTAAGAAGAACGGGAAGATTCGATTCCCCTGTAGGCTATGTGAAGGCAACCATCTCCTTCACCTTTGTCCGCTCATGGATAAAGCTTCCGCTGTTTTGGAAAGTCTTACAGCTTCTTCACCCCAACTCCCCGTTGGTTATCAGAGGCTCTCTTCAGACCCTCTCCCTATCGACAACGAGATTGACTTCGATTCTTCTCTTGTCCATCCTCCTCTTTCTGAACCCAGCCGTGCTAAGCCTGTTCCAGTCCAACCATTGGTCGGAAAGAGTGTCGACTCGGGTTCACCACCCATCGATCACTCTATTCTGGAAGCGTATCATGCTCATGTTCTTCTCGTCTCATCAGATTCTCCTGAGTCCGAAAACGACTCTCCTATCCCAGCTGATCCCGAGAGTCCTTCTTCGGAGCAGGGGGAAATCATACGATTCCCCCACCAAGTAGTTCTGTCATTTCCTTCGACCGGAGTCACCTGACTGCTTTCCACCTTCCATCCCATGTGCCTTTCCAGATTACAGTACGTGCCTGTGATAAGGCAGTACCTATCACTATCTTGGATGAGGGTGCATCTATCAGTGTTATGCCTTCCACTACTTGGCAAGCTTTGGGCTCCCCACAGCTTATGCTGGTCGCACAGAATCTGATGGCATTTGACGGAGGAACTAGTCAACCATTAGCGATCCTTCTGAAGTTCCCTATTACTTTGGGAGGCAAAACTGTCTATATAGACGTACTGGTTACCCAAGGTGCTTTAGATTTCAATCTTTTCCTTGGCCGTGACTATGTTTATGCCATGGGGGCCCTTGTCTCTTCACTTTTCCATGTGGTTTGCTTCCCACACGACGGAAGAATCGTGACTATAGATCAATTATCGTTCTTTAGTCCCTCGGTGCCTCCTGCGCAGTTGTCATACCCTCCTGGTTTTTATCCACCGGTTGTATCTGCCCCACCGTAGGTCAACTACGTGGCTACTTATCCTGTGCTTGTATCTGGTGATGCTGCCATCGTGCATAGTGTCCTGGGGGCATTGGGTCCTGACTTCCAAGATGTTGTCCTTCCACCAGGAGTGGCACTCTTGGAAGCCACGACTTCTTGTTCATTATGATGAAGTTCTGGTTGGAGCATAGTTCGCTTTCCTACGTCAAGCTCCTTAAAAAATGAAACTAGGTCTGGTCGGAGCATAGTTCGCTTTCCTATGTCAAGCTCCTTAAAAAATGAAACTGGGTCTGGTCGAGCATAGTTCTTTTATTGTGTCAAGCTCATTAAAAAATGAAACAAGGGTTATGAGGACAGTTCTTTTACTGTGTCAACCTCATTAAAAAATGAAACACCTCCCTTTCCAAATCGAGTCTTTTGATTAAGATCTCGTAAAATACAAGTCGAGTCTTTCCAAGATCTCGAAAGTGAACCTTCATTCCATCCACT
>APFE030841089.1:163763-197278 GCA_000404065.3 Pinus taeda | reverse complement strand
CTCCCCTCTCTTAAATTCGATTCCATGATATTGTGTTTAAGAAAGTATCTAAATAAAAAAACTCAATTGGTTATAAAATATTAAACCTACATTTTGGTTCAACCATGTCAAAGAAAATACAATAATGAAAAACTTAAAACAATCTTGCACTATCTTTCCTCTATTATTGTTAGTCAATTTGCTTGCTCTTGTCTCTTAGATCCTTAGTTAAGATGATCTATGTTGATTCTTAGTGATATTATTTATATTATATATATTTCACATCTTTATATATAAAAGTATTATCATTTTTAATTTTATTGAAACATTAATTTAATTTCTATGGGAATGTTTTTAGTAGTCATGAGGATAGAGGGTTTAGATATATCTCAAACATAATGATAATTTTTTTCCTTTTAGATTTAATTAAAAAAAGGCCATAAAATTAAACTAAAATAAAATATTTATAAAATATTTTGATTGTGAAATAAGTTATGTTTTTTGGAGATTTGGTATTGATAAGCCATGGTTTTGGCCCATTCCTATTTACATGTTAATAATATCCATGGTAAAGTGAGGGTGAATATCCATGGTTAAGAATCATGTCATATGGTTATAAATTATTTTGATTATGAAAGAAGTCATGGTTTATGGCTTTTGGGCATGTGGTATTGATAAACCATGGTTTTGGCTCATGGTATGGTAACATAACATATTCACAAGTTAATAACAAAATCAAAATATAAAAAATTGACTTTAACTTTAACTTTTTATTATTAATTGAGCCAACATTTAAATGTTGACAAACATGCTTTATATTGCTTTTAAATTTTATTTATTGCTTTTATCTTTTTTTAACTACTTTTAATGTTTTATTTTTTGTAGTTTAGCCAACATATAAATGTTAAATGTTTATGTTAAATGTTAAAAATTTACTCTTACACATATACCCCTATATTGGGGGACATTGACATTAGATTAAATTTGTTAAATGTTAAACATTTACTTTTGACATCTACCCCATAAGTAGAGCTCTCGGAATCTACCCCACAAGTAGAGCTCTTGGTGTAATAAACCAATAAAATGTTTTAACTATAAGAAATTTTAATTTTGAGGTGAAATCTTGATTTGTGTTAGTTAACTAGTTTCTTGATTGTATATATGGATTCAACGCCCTGAAAAACTCGTAAGGCACTTTTATTGTGCCGGGGTTACCCATCAAGCTTGTGATTTCAATGAATTCTTGGCAGATTTTAGAGAAATTAGAACCGAAAAGTTTTCAAAAAGTCGCACTAAAGACAACTCAATTTTAGTATATATATATAGAGAGAGAGAAAGAGAGAGAGAGAGTTGACCATGAAATATTTTATCTAATTTTAGCCACATTCTTTATATTAAAATATTTTACTTATAGTATATTTTAAATAAAAATCGTCTGCCACACTAAATGTCTTCTTTATTAATTAATAAATTTTATTATAATTATCCATTATAAAAATATTAAATACACATGGTGTCAATCTTATTGAATTATTTTATTCTTACATGTCAATTAAAAATATTAGAACTATTACATCACTTACGTAGGCATCACTTTACAGGCATCCACTTGTATCTCTCAATATATATTGAAATTTTACTAACTACATGAAAGATTTTATTTCATTTTAGATTAACAACTAACTCAGTTTTTAAATTCTCGGCTAAATTTTAGTTAAAATGGCCAAAAGAAATCTATTTTTATAAATATATTAATTAAAATGAATATAAGATCATACTTATCTCTTCTAGAAATTAATATAATTTTTTGTTACTTAATATACCTATTGAAACATTTTATTTCTAACCTTAAATTTTTTTTGGTAATTAATATTTTTTTAATGTAACTTTAAAAAATAAATTAATAAGCATATAAATCATATATAGAGGTGGGGGTGGCATTGATAAGCTTGTTCAAAACATAGATTATATATTAAATGGTGGTGTGACATTATGCAAAACCTATTTAAAGTGGGGACTAACATTATGCAAAACATATACTTTGCATAATGTTGTTCTTGATCTTTAATCTCACTTTCATAATTTTTTTAGCTAAGCTTTATATTAAAATTTTGTTAAATTTTGGTTTTCCATATTGTAATTCAAATTTTTTTACCATAAAATTTTGTCATACAAAATTTTGGCCTATTTTATGATTATCTATATTATAGTAAATATTTAAAAATGAGAAAATTATGTCTTAACTTTATTTTGGAAAAAGGTACAAAGTCTTCACTTAATCAACCTTTATCATATTACATCCATTCATGACATATTAAAGAATACATTTAATTTTAATAAGTAATGATAAAAATATTCAAATGTTTAAAAATGAGTAAATTAGGACATAACTTTATTTTGGAAGAAAGTATAGAGTCTGTTATTCATGATAACCCTTGGAATTAGTTTTTGAATCAATTGGTTAAGTTAGTTAGGTTTTAAATTTTCTCAAAATAAAAGTTCATGTACAAAGTGTCATTTGGTCATCTTGTCATTATGTAGGGTCAATGGGAGTTAAAAAAGGGCCAATCATAAAGGTTCAATTTCAAAATTTCATGTGTCTCAAGCTTATTCATTCATAATTGGCATTTAAGCACTTTTACAGAATTCTGTAGAAAATCCAGTTAGGGAAACTGAAGGTTTGCTACGGCAGTTCCTGATAATTTCATAGTGGATCCGCCTTTCTGAACACCTGTCCCGCTACAGAATTGCAATGAAGTATACAATTGTGTTAAATAGTGGAGTAATAGGCCTTTTTGTTTGAAAAGCGTGATTGGTCGGTCTTATGGTGGGTCATGGATGCACTTTATCGGTCTTTTATCCATTTTCCCTACATATTGACACTGTGTAGCTTCTTGTTTCTAACTCATTTATTTGTATTTTACTTTGTTGCCATAAGTTGCACACTGTCATAGGAGTTGGTTTTTCGTCTCTCGCACAAGTCTAGCTCTCACATGGCTCTTAATGTCTATAAGGTTAGAATCCACTGCTGTCTCGTTGTCTCTAGGTTGATTTGCAGGTGGCAAGAAGGTGACAAGGAAGAGCCCTACGTGTTGCAGCCATGGCACATAGAAAACAGTATAAAGGAGGTTCAGTGGTGCGTTATGAGCCCGTGGAAATGAAATTGTTGGAGGAAGACCCTACCTTCATTCAAGCGTTTTCCAATGTGGGATGGCTATGCTTTTTCCAAAAGCTATAGGGTTTCCTTGTGTAGATTACCAAAGACTTTGGTGTAAAATTCATTGGAACATAAACGAAAGTTGGTCTTCTAAACTTTGCAGCGTTCCCTGACACAATTCCCCATGCTATAGAGATCCCTAGGTCTGGTGAGATGTGGTTCAAGGTTCAAAAGTTCAAGCAAATCAATTGTGATGATTTTCTCAAGGATAAATACAAAGGAATTGACATGACCACTAAAATTTCTAAGGTTTACTTCAAAGAGCATTTTTCCAAATTTTTAATGGTCATCCAGAAATATTTTACATGTGAAGGCAGAAGAAATCATAAAAAAAAAAAAAAAAAAAAAAAAAAAAAAAAAAAAAAAAAAAAAAAAAAAAAAAAAAAAAAAAAAACTTAGAAAATTCAAATTTCGTAGCAACTCCCCATAGTTAAGCTGAAAATTTTCCACGAAACTCATGTAACTTATCATTGAGGAAAATGAAAGGAAACATTTTAGTTAAAGGAGTTCTAATGGCATGTGTTTAACTAATAAACATCAATGAAGACTTCAACACTATCAGAAAGGACAAATAGCTAGCAGATAGGTGTTTTTTGAAATTTGCTATAGAAATTATGGAAGTGACTGTTTTAGTAGTCATCGTCAAGCTCACTTTCTAACCAAATGGAAAGGATTTTTGGAAATCTAAAGGACACTTTTGTTCATCACGAGCTCATATACAAAAGCCTCTCTCATATTTTACATAGACATCAGGGTTTGGAAGATATGCACTTATCTTTGAGGCCTATTTTACAAAATTTTTCCTAACCATATTTGTTGTAGAAATTTTGAAATTCGACTTGGTGGAGGTCCTGGTCAGCAAAGTCAACCAAGTCAAAATCCACGTGGCATGAGACACATCATTAGATCCAACACATTCAGAAAATCAGTTGGGTTCAATAACGTCTATCAACATAATTTGGTTGAGTTCATTAATGTTGGAAGAGTCCTACTTGTATTCAATTTGTGCAAAACCGAAATCCCTAAGATTTCTCAATAGGTGTCAAGTAAGATAAGGTCTCTAAACTGATTGATTGAATCTAGCCCCAAGTGGGAGATTTTTGTAATTAATGATATGATGGTGGTCTTACTCTATATAAGTGTAATTTTTTTACTCTAAGAGGGTGGATTGATAATGTGAGAAGTTGACTCTATGTAAACTTTTGATCCAGCTAATATATATTGCAGCAACTCTATTTTTATACCTGAGACTCGTGGTATGGCTTTATGTGTTCTTATCATGTTTTCTATGTTGCTATCAATGTTCAAATTATTTTGATTACTTGGAATTCATGTCAAATGCTCCAACTTCCTTCATTTGCTATGTATGACTGTGAACGTTTATTTAACATCAATTTTAAAGCCAGAAATGCCTAAGTTTCCATTAAACATTGTTGTTTGCCAATGATTTTCTTTTATTTGACCCTATGCCCAATGGTGGCAGCCATCACATTCTCGTTCACTTGTAAAACTACATAAAAAGAAATCAGAGTTAGCCATCTGTAGTTTTGAGTTGATTAAAGTGAGTTTGATAAGTGTTTTGAGAGAATCCTCTCAGATTGGAAGGGCTAACTTCTGGTCAAAGTGGCCTGAAATAGTTATGTTGGGTTGAATATTGACATAACCCAACCCTTTTTAGCTTAGTGATAACAAAGTCTTCACTTAATCAACCTTTTTCATAGTGCATCCATTCATGAAATATTAAATAATACCTTTAATTTTAACAAATATTGATAAAAATGTTCAAAAATCATTTTGTTAAACCCTATCCTAATATATATTTTTAATAAAAACAACTCTTATTTGAATAGACATCCCTTTGTTTATTAAATATCTCTTTTTATAATCTTTGATATATGTGAAGCTCTAATATTTAGAATACATTCACTCTAATTTTTCACAATTTTAAAACCCTTTTTATAAATAAACTTGATAAAGTATTGATTTACAAATTAATGATCTTGTATTAAAAACATAAACTTATAAAAAAACCATAAAAAATGGTCACTGTTAAATTCACTACCAAACATTACATATAAAAATATTGCCTCTAATAATTTCTATGTATATAGATAAGAAAAGAATATTAAAATAATATGATTTCACACACAATTTCTCGACTTAGTAGCATTGGCGTAAATGTTAATTACCATTGAGAAGGTGGTAATTTTATTATCACCAAGAATGTGGTAATGTTATTATCACCTTCATGTTTTCCTTTTTATGTAAATTGGTATAAGTAGAGATTGCTCGAAAAAGATGAATTATAAACACAAGGGAATAATATTAAACCCTAGGGATATATTATAAACCCAATGTACATAAACCCTAAGATAAATATTATAAACCCTAAAATAAACACGGTTGACCATTGTTGACAATGGTTTCCTTTCATTTTGAGACAATCATTGTCACAATGCAACATTGGATCATGGTTGACCATGGTCAATCATATTTATTTGACGATATTTCATATTTATCTTAAGGTTTATATACCTTGGGTTTATAATATTAATTTATTTTGTTTAATTTTATTCCTTTAGGTTTATAATCCCTTGGATTTAATGCTAAAAACCGAAGGAATTATAAATCCTAGGGAATAATATCAAACCCTAGGAATTAATATTAATTACAAACCATATGAATTCTATTATACCTTGGGAATATGAACCCTTAGATTAATAAACCAAAGGGAATTTAATATACCCAATGGGTTAATACTAAAACACCAAGGGAATAATATTGACCCAAGGGATTAACACTAAAAACCCTAGAGCTTATATTCCCTTGGCTTTTAGTATTAATCCTCTCGAGTTTATTGTTCCCTTAGGTATAATATTATTCATAGGGTTTATAACCTAAGGGGTTAATATTATAAATCCAAGGGATTGATATTATAAACCCAAGGGATTATTACTAAAAACCCAAGAGAATATAAACCCTAGAGTTTTTAGTATTAATCCCTTAGTTTATTATCCCTTGGATTAATATTATTCCCTTGGGGTTTTAGTATTAACCCCTTGGCTTTATTAATATAAGGGTTCATATTCCAAGGATATAATATTATTCATAGGGTTTGTAATTAATATTAATCCCTAAGGTTTAATATTATTCTCTAGGGTTTATAATTCCTTGGGTTTTTAGTATTAAACCTAAGTAATTATAAATACAAAGGAATAATATTAAACCCAAATAATTAATATTATAAACCCAAGGTATATAAACCCTAAGATAACTATTATAAACCCTAGAATAAATATGGTTGACCATAGTCAACCAAGGTTCAACATTGCATTGTGAAAAGGATTGCCTCAAAATGAAAATCAACCATGGTCAACCCTGTTTATTTTAGGGTTTATAATATTTATCTTAGGGTTTATGTACATTGGGTTTATAATATATCCCTAGGGTTTAATATTATTCCCTTGTGTTTATAATTCATCTTTTTCGAGCAATGTCTACTTATACCAATTTACATAAAAAGGAAAACATTAAGGTGATAATAACATTACCACCTTCTTGGTGATAATAAAATTACCACCTTCTCAGTGGTAATTAACATTTACGCCAATGCTACTAAGTCGAGAAATTGTGTGTGAAATCGTATTATTTTAATATTCTTTTCTTATCTATATACATAGAAATTATTAAAGGCGATATTTTTATATGTAATGTTTGGTAGTGAATTTAACAGTGACCATTTTTTTATGGTTTTTTTATAAGTTTATGTTTTTAATACAAGATCATTAATTTGTAAATCAATACTTTATCAAGTTTATTTATAAAAAGGGTTTTAAAATTGTGAAAAATTAGAGTGAATGTATTCTAAATATTAGAGATTCACATATATCAAAGATTATAAAAAGAGATATTTAATAAACAAAGGGATGTCTATTCAAATCAGAGTTGTTTTTATTAAAAATATATATTATGATAGGGTTTAACAAAATGATTTTTGAACATTTTTATCAATATTTGTTAAAATTAAAGGTATTATTTAATATTTCATGAATGGATGCACTATGACAAAGGTTGATTAAGTGAAGACTTTGTTATCACTGAGTTAAAAAGGGTTGGGTTATGTCAATATTCAACCCAACATAACTATTTCAGGCCACTTTGACCAGAAGTTAGCCCTTCCAATATGAGAGGATTCTCTCAAAACACTTATCAAACTCACTTTAATCAACTCAAAACTACAGATGGCTAACTCTGATTTCTTTTTATGTAGTTTTACAAGTGAACGAGAATGTGATGGCTGCCACCATTGGGCATAGGGTCAAATTACTAAAACCCCAAAGTATTATAAACCCAAGGGACTAATATTATAAATCCAAGGTATATAAACTCTTGGATGACCATGATTTATATTGAACCTAAATGATTAATATTATAAACCTATGAATAATAATATACCCTAGGAAAATGATTCCTTAGATTACTATACCCAAGTGATTGATATTATAAACCTAAAGGAAAAATACTAAAAACCCACGGGAATATAAACCCTAGGATTTTAAGTATTAATCCCTTGGGTTCATTATCCCCTAAGTTAATATTAATCCCTTAGGTTTTTAGTATTAACCCCTTGGGTTTATAATACCAATCTTTAAATTTTAGTTTTCTAAGAGCTCATATTCCTAAGGTTCATATTTATATTATATAATTTAAAATTAATAATTAAAAATTACATTTAATATTAAATATAATTAATATAAAAAAATAAACTATTAAATAATGTATATAATATTTTATTGCAATAAATTTTTGTATTATTATTTCTATTGTTACATATTTATTAATAATAAATACAAATAAAATTTTCCACTCTATCAACCACATTAATATTCACATTAATATTTTTAATATAATTGTACTAATATTATACTTTCATAATCATTCAATAAACTTAAAACATCATTAATTAATACAATCATATTAATTAATTAATAAGGAGATTTGTCACATATTTATTGTATTAATTAATGTTTGGGATTGTAAACATGGATGTTTGGCTCCTATGTACATGTATGTTTATGTAGCATTTATGGTATAAGTATTGATTTATATCATTTATGGGGAACAAGGTGTTCCCATGTGGTGTCAAGTACGGTTTATATTGTTCGTATAACTTTTAACTTATGTGACTACATTCAAGTCTAATGATTATAATGGTTATTAATTTAATTAATATTCATTGTTTTGTGTTTTATATAAGTTATCTAATTATTGTTAGGTTAAAAATTAGGTTTTACATTAACATGGTCTATTGATGAGAGTTACATGATAGTGATGTAAATGATATTATGCAGAAGAATACATGCAAATAAAAAGGGGTTTTGAGTTTAAAGTGCTTTTAGGTATGGTATATGTGTTAAAAAATGATCATATCAATATGATATGTGTAATGATGTTAGTTTAGGATAAAGTTGATTCAATAATTTTTTAGTTAAAATTTGAAGGAGAACCAAATGGTTTTAATTATTCATTACACGATTCAAGAAATTTTGAATGTTGGTTGATACATTTGTTTAACTCTATAATATAGTAGTATTTTATTTATATGATGATAATAATGTTACATTGGTTAAGTATAATGTCACTTACCCTTGGTTAGAATTACAATATGATATTATTGCAATTTAAATATTTCATATTTTGATTTATTTTGATTTTTTAGTGGAATATGGTAATAATTTCTTTAATGAAATTATGTTTTTTTTTTTTTAAATTTGTTTTTGAATGTATAAATAGATTTAATATCTTGAAACCCCTTCTAACACTTAGATTATGTAGATTTCCTATCTCAAACTTGTGGTTCTAATGAATCATTGTCAATTTTCAAACAAAATTGACCATTTAAATATGGTCATTACAAATATAAAGTATTTAAATTATGGCTATGATTTGTTGAATTAATATAGCGGTAGTGTGATAGTTGATATGTGGTAGTGGATGAGACACTTTGTAAACCCACTAAGTCACACTTGCAAATCCCTACAAAGGAAGATTTTACAAAACAATTATTAAGTTATATGTGATTTTTGCCAACCATGAATATTAACACTAATACTTGGAAAAGGTTACAAGACATTTGGAAAGTCCTTCTCTAAGGATATATGAAACAACCCTTGCTTGAAAGGGGTAGAAATATCAACCTTGTAATCACATTCAAATTCTTGGAGTTGTAGTGCCTCATGCTCTAGTACACTTTGTAGGAGATTGTATTTCTTTGTATTTATTCTCTTTCTAACATTATTGGGGAAAATTTTAAGGAATAGTATCCTACTCCAAATTTAATACAAATTTTTGAATTAGTTATATCCTTCAAAGGAAAAACAAAACTTAAGTGATCTTCTTTATAGCATAAAAACAAAAAATGATAGAATATCCACCCTAAACTTCATGTCGGCCACCTTATCATCCATATCCACCCCTTCTTTGATAGCCTCCATCATCACTTTGTCCTTGTGGAGCCTCCTTTTGATGTGAAACTTGGGCCTCGTAAATAGTTTGGAAGTTAGGCTATTGCTACAATTTGTTGGAATTTTGATATATTATGGGTGATGTTGGGTGCGTGTTATATTCTTTCCACGACTAGCATCACGTGTTGTATGTTGTGCCGAGTGGAGAGGGAGGTTCATTAGGGGGGCCGACAGCCCCCCTTGTTAAGGGGTTTGCAAGAGGGACAGTAGCCTCCCTGCACAGGGTCTGGGGAAACGCCCTAGGAAATTGTTTTATGTAGACCCAAAGATTGGGGAAAACCTACCCATGGTTTTGTGCATGGGTTTTGCACATGGTTTTGGGAATGATGGTTTTTTGCCCATGGTATTTTGTAGATCTAGTCAAGGGAACTACAATTATGTTATAATCCATGGTTAATGGATTGGGGTCTATGAATGCTTCAACATGTATATATATGTATTGTAACATTGAAAGAAAAATAATGAACAATCAATCTGGTAGTCCTGGTTTTGGGATCTGGGAGAAATTCTCTCTGTATATTTGTTTTTTGTTCTTGCCATTATATTTTTTTTTTTTGAAGAATTTTTTTGCAGGTAATTTTTGTACAAGATTAAAACCTACAAGTTCTTTGTGAAATTTCATTTGAAATGGAGCAATTGGAATTAATTCTTCTAACTAAATAATTATGCAGTTCATTTTGTTACAACAAAATATCGAATCAATCACACTATAATTCTTCACAAATAAAATTGTTGCAGAAACAAACTGGAAACTGAGAAAATGATAGTGCAGACACAATAAAAATTTGACACAACTATTTTTGGACAATTGTCCCCGGAAAAACCCAATGTGGGATAACCGTGCAACATATAGGGTTTTATTATTATGCATTAGTGAAATTATGAGTACAATCTATGGATTCCCAAACTCGAAATCTAATCTGAGAGAAATACTGGCAAATTGAATGGAGGGAAATTTACCCTTCTTCACAAGCAATCTTAGCTTAGTCTTCCCACTCGAAGTGGCTAACTCAGACCCTGCTATGAAACTTTTATGCAAGCCTTGCGTAGTCTCTCAAAAGACCAGTCTAAATCTACCTTGAATCTGCTTTTGACTTATTATTGTTGCTCTGGAATAAATTCTCCTTCCCTATGGAAAATGATTCCAACCTTCGACAACTGAATCCTCCTCTTTCTCAGCCAAATCGAACTGCCTTGTTGAGGCTATTACAGAGTCCCTACAAAACCTCCTAGAGAAATAACTCAGCCTCGTCTCCTGACTCTTAGGAACTAGAAAATCCTCCATAAACATTGTCTTTTCCCCTCTACGTCCCTTCTGGCTCGAGCTCTCTTCCTATGCTCAACCTCATAAGATGGATAGCTCGATCTTCCAAGGAGCTCGCACTATTAGAAACCCCATCGACCTCCTCTTATAATATTTCATTGGCTCACCAATGACTATGATTGAATCCTCATCAATGACTCAGATCATCTTTGAGTCAATCTATGTGAGCTTTTAGAGAAATATCACCTTTATCAATTAATTCTCATTAATTAACTGATTTCCCCAAGTTAGACTTAGGCATTTTTAATTATCAATCAATTAATGTAATTGAGTTGTCTCTAGGTGGAATTTCTAGAAACGATTTCTGGGTTCTAGAGTTCTCATGCGTTTTAGCCTCTCCACAAAGTTTGAGACTAAAACGACTGTCTGATTCTACAAGAATCAACATTCTTTGCAAATGACATACCTTTTATGTTTAGCATTTTTAAATTGTGTTGGCAATCTTTTGTTGTTCGTTTGTTGTAGGTTCACAAATTTCACAACAATATTTCACTTGGATATTCTAGCATCCTAATGCTTAATTCCTATTAGTTGACTCCCTATATTTAGAGTCTTGTTTCGTATAACCTTCATTCATACATATAGTAAATCATATGACTAATCTTCTCATTGAGAGGTCACACAACAATATTTGCATCATTTCTAATTTTTATCCAATCTTTTAACAATTGACAAGTTCACCTGGACATCTTCATATGATTTAATTTAGTGCATTCTCATGAGTGCCCTAATTTTATGAAGCAATCCATTAGTGAACCATTTCACTAGTAGCACTTGGTTGACTATATACAATTCAACTAAGTAGATCCTTGAATATCTCGTCATAATCCCTCACTGACTCATTTGGAATTTGTTTAATTACTTTAATTTTATAAGATACAAGGTTCTTAAATATATCTTGAGTCCTAAAAATTAATAAGAATATATTCTTAATTACATCCTTTCTTTTGTTATGATTTTAGTAAAAGTCATAAACCTAGCCAAAGCTCCTTCTCTCAATGCATCCACAAATTGTTCCATTCATTTTGTCTCGTTAATAACAACAATTACATCCCATGTTTTTTCTATATAAACCAATGTGTCTTTTGATAATAATGACCCTTAGATAGAGAGATGTTTCCATTGTTAATGTGTGTAAAAACCATTTCCTTTACTCCTATTTTTGCAATTTAAAAATATGACTGTAATGTCGGCGTTGGAGCCATGGTTGGATGAGACAAAATATTGTAAACACTTAAAATTATTTTTTTTGATGGTCGAATGAAGGAGAGGACTACCTTAAGAATTAAATGATTAAGAGAATTTGTGCCTAGAAATACCATGAAGCCAACCCTATTTGAATTTAATAAAATTAAAGAGCCACTGGTTATAGGTCAATCAAGCCACTTTCTGGCAGAGAATTAATGAGATATGATTGTGGAAGAGTAGTTGCTGGCAAAAAATCATGATTGGATCAGTGGGGGTAGAGTACAATGTTACCCCCCCTTGGGGATCGAGGAGACATCTTGGGTGGCCACTTAGAAACATAGGAATAGGCTAGGACATAAAATAGAAGAAGAAGAATAAGAAGTAGAACACACAGTGGAGGAGGGTTTTTGTTGGTTCTTGGTTGTTTTAATTGGCTCTCTCTCTTGCTATAAAATAGAGGGTGCTTGTTGTTGAATATGGAATGCATGGAGTTATTGAAACAATTGTAGTAGAAGATAGAACTATGTTGGAGCTAGGTTGTGGAACCTTGTGCATGAATTAGACCCACGTGAATTTGTGTGAAATCCTTGTGAATTATGTTTGAGGCTACTAGATTATGTTGTATAAGCCTATGTGGTGAGTGGAAAGCTCAATGGATGACTGAATCACTATGGTGCTTGATGAATAGCTGATAAATCACCTAAACACAGAATATTGGGTCATTATGGTGCTTACTGTTAGAGGGAAATCAATAAACCACATATACAATGGGCTGCAGACCCCTGTGGTGCTTACTATGAAAAGACAACTGATAAACCACCTAGATAGTGGATTCTGACTCGTATACTAAGAAATACCCCATTTGGACCTTCGGTGAATCCCTATGAATGAAATATGAAGAAAGACGGGGTCACTATGGTGCTTACTGCTAGAGGGCCATTAGGGGAATTTTGAGGTCTAAAATGGGACTCCTAATGAAAATAATAAAACAAGAGTTATGATTTTTTAAAAGAAAACTACATTTTTTAATTGTATTTTTTACTTATCTCCTTATAGGTTTACTCAAATTTTAGGCACGTACACTCTTCGGATGTAGAATTAGATTTATCATCTAATGAGTACCCACTTTGCATACTTTTTAGTAGATCCATACTGAGAAAAATTAAAAATACATTGGAAAACCATGTTTCAAACACATTTTTCATGTATTTTGAATTTTTTTTAGTATGGATCTACTCAAAAGTATACAGAGTGGGTACTCCTTAGATGTGAAATCTGATTTTGCAGTCGCCGAGTACATATATGATATTTGAGTAAACCTATAAGGAGACAAGTCAAAAATATGTTTAAAAATGTAGTTTTCTTCTTTTCCCTCCAAAAATATTCTCCCCTGGGGATGACATCATCATCTTAAATCCTATTGGTTCTCTTAAATTTGATTTTGTTTGTACATATTTCATTTTGAGGCCCATTTTTTTAATAAACCACTTGGATAGTGTACTCCATCTTCTGATTGTTTACCAAGCCTTTAGTGTGAATTCCCTGAGTAAGTATTCCTCAAACATTGGATCTATATTGGGGGTGGTAAGCTGCATGAAAGTTGCAATGTATTTGGCTTATGGTTGGGTGGAGAGTGCACGCCCCTCCTTCAGTTGTCAACCAATTTTAGATATATAATTATGTTACATTCATATGTTTGAGTTATGAACTGTGGTGTTCCATGTTAAGCCTATGTCGGGTATGAGATATTGTATGTCTTTGAATGATAACAAATCTTTGGAATTTGTTGATCAATTTTTAGTTCATGATTGATATGAGAAACTATGCTTTTATGCTCTCTCTTATTTGACAACAATGGCTTATGAATATATAGCTCAACTTGTTCATAGGATTTGTGATGTCTAATAGATGGACTACAACTCTTCGTGCGTACTTATGCATATTTTTGTATTCATGTTTAGTTAATTGATAAGTCACATATATCTCAATAAGTTTATCCAACCTGCAAGAGGTCAACAAAGTTGCATTGATTGGTACATTACTCCTTGAGAAACATTAAAAAAATGTGAAAATTTGGTGTTGGGGCTTTTCCGCCTTCTTGTCTTAGAAACCTATAAATTTTGTGTTATGGGCACTTATTCCTTGTTAGTAGTCATTACATAGAATTAGAGGATTTAAGACCTTGGGCCTTTGTACCATAATACATGGAAAATTTGGTGTTTGGGAAAGTCATCCCTTTGTTTTACAAAACCCAAAATTTGGTGTTCTAGTTGTCTTTGGGTCCTGCAAAGCGAAATGGCTCAATACATATAATCATAGGAAAAACCCAACATAAAGGCACCAATGGCAGAACCTCATCCTAGTGGAACCATGTCATGTGGTCCTCACACCGGTCAACGACCATTAACTTGTCATCCTCGGACCACAACTTAACATATGTGTGTGGGGAGGAAATTGTATCGAGGGACCAATGGCAGAATCCTATCCTAGTGGAACTATGCCTTGTGGGCCCCACTGATTAATCAAGCCATTGGACCATCAAAAGAGTTTAAGTGGAATAGTCTAGTGGGGAAGACCAACCCTACATGATGTACGCAAGTGGACCCCACTAGGCCTTCAGGCCATCAGACTTGTAGAGGAGTTGCATGGGGGAGTCCATAGCTAAGAACCAACCCGAGATGACGTCTCTCAGGGTGGACCCACCAAGCCTTCGAGCTACCGGTATTTTAATAGAAGTTAAGAAGAGAGCAAGGTCGATATATGCCATTGTTGAGATGATATTTATCGGGATGGACCCTACTAGGCTCTTAGGATTTCAATCCATGAGGCTTTCATAAGAGTTAAGTGGAGAGTTGATCCAGCCTTATACATGAACGCAACGAAATATAGATACAAACATAAACACTGAGATATAGCAGAAATAAAGTAGAAATAAAACTTCCTTTCATTAATATCAAAGAATTGAAATATACTTACATACATAATGAAAATAAACTAGATCGGGTGATGGTAGCTTATCTCTAAGAAGAGATGTGGTGGCTACATGCCTCTCAACTATGTTACAACTAGGTTCAAGGGTATTTTTTATTATTTAACAAAAAGGGAAAAACCTAAACAACTAAAAACACTAACCCCAAGAGATGAAACGCCAAGAGTTTGTGGGCCCCATTGGGGTTAGTTGGGTAGCCAACTTCATGGGGTCGTAACTTGGTCATATGATCTTTGTTTAGCGTGTATGATACCTCGTTGGAAATATCTCTCTAATTACTACAGTATTTGTGGAAGACACTTACCTATGGCTATGAGCCTATTGCGGACCTAAAAAAATTTGTTTAGGGGGTCAAAACAATTCTAGAAGTTCACGACCCGAAAAAAAGCTAAAAATAGTAAATGCTGCTATAATCAAGGAAACAAAAAAAAAAAATGAATGGAGGTCTAGGTGGAATAGGCAGGTGGCCACCAATATCCACTTCGATCAGTCCTCCCCCCTTAGGAAGCAATAACCCCCATTGCGTGCTGAACCTCCATGCGGTGAGGAAATATTTTCCCATCCTAGTCCCTGGTGAACCACTTGCCTTGGTGAAGGAGTTGGCCTGCTTTGAGAATTGATAGACTTGGATCCTATGTTGGTGAGTGTTATTGATTTGTGTGTTCATGATCTTGTCGGTTGTTTCCTATTCGATGTAGTTGAGGTTGAGCTCTATTGGTTTCATTTGTTCAACAACATTGGATGTGTCCAACAATGGGGGAAGGTATGGTCGTAGTTAGTTAGTCCACATTGAATACTTGGTGCAGGGAAAGGAACAATGGAATGCTAAGCTCAAAGGCATTATCCCCTACAACCTTGGTGATGGTGTACGACCCATATCAGAGCGAGCGAAGCTTGTGGTGGAGCCTAGTAAGGTGCTCCTTCTGCAGATGTATCCAAAATTTGTCGCCCACCTAGAACTTCTGTGGCACTCGATGTTGATCATGATGCTGCTTGTAATTAGAATTTGCTATATCCAATATGTCATGGACCTATTGGCAGTTGTTCTGAATGCACTCAATGAATTTGTTAGCCCTGTCAGCTTTGACCTGGAAATGAGCCGAACCTGCCTGAGTAGTTGCAAATGGTATGTCCGCATCAATTAGACATAGTGGTTGGAATCTCAATCCCACTTGAAATGGGTTGTGGCCAGTTGAGCTATGGAGATATCTGTTGTAACTATGCTAGACATAGGGGAGGCTTTCATCCCATGTGCATGGATGCTTCGAGTTGTACATGCGTAGAATGTGCACAATCATCCTATTGACAACCTTTTTTTGGCCATCAATTTGGGGATGGAAGGTCGTGGACTTAGTGAGCTTGGTATCTAGCATTGACCATAATGGACTGTGGGATCCCAAAGTGTACCCACACTTGTTCAAAGAAGAGCTAAGAAATGGATTTTACTGTGATACTCTTCTTGTAGGCCACAAGAATGGCCATCTTAGAGATTTTTTCAACGACAACGAAAACATAGTCGTTTCAATGATTAGTAGAAGGAAGGCCCAACATGTAATCCATGGAGATGGACTACTAAAGTTGACTAGAAGTAGGTAGAGGAGTATATAGGCCTTGCTTCTTGATGATCGGTTTAGCAATGGCATAGGCAGTGTAGGATATGATGTACTTCCCAACATCTTGTCGAAGGTCCAGCCAATAAAAATGCTTTTGCAAAACTATCATTGTTTTCTATACTTCAAAATGTCTAATGACCCTAATGTAGTGCGCCTCCTAAATCATCTTGGAATGCTCACTTAAAGGAACACAGAGGTGTCCTAGGTGGCATAATAGTTCACCCTGGAGGTGAAAATCATGAAATTTCTTGCCTTCTAGTAGCATCTGATATATGTTGCATTATTCTGGATTGCTCTTATAAAGATGCGGCCACCCCAAAGTCTCATGTCCATAAGAGTTGAGCATAGTAGTCAGCGCCATGACCAACGATCGGTTGAGGCAGTATGCAACATTATTGGTGTTTCCCTTCTTGTACTTAATGTTCAAATGGAATTGTTGCAGGTACGTGGACCATTTCTAATGGAAATTGTTCTACAACTTTCCTTGTGTCTGTATGAACTGCAAGGGTTGGTGATTTGTGTGGATGAACGTTTCCTTCCCCATAATGTAATGCTTCCATTTTCGGCAACACTGCACAATGGATTACAAATCTTTGTCACAAGTGGGATTCTTTTGGAATGTGTTTGAAAGTGTCTCACTGTGATATGCCATTGGATGCCCCTACTGAGTAAGAACTGCACCAATAGCATAGTCGGGCGCATCTATCTCAATCTCAAGTGTTTGCTAAAGGTTTGGTAATGTGAGCACTGGTGCAAAGCAAAGGTGATGCTTCAACTCAGAAAGTGCCTTTTGTTGGGATTCATAGCAAAATAAATTTTCTTTCGCTCCACCCTTGGTGACATGACTCAAAGGCTAGGTGATATGAGAGAACCCCAACATGAACCTATGGTAGAACTTGGCAAGAACTAGATATTTGCAGAGCTCTATTAGAGTGGTTGTCGCTGGCCAATCCCGAATAACTTGTATCTTGGTTAGGTTCACATGCACACCCCGCTCATCAATGATGTACCCCAGATATTGAACTTGGGTCATACCAAAAGTGAATTTCTCCAAATTGGCACATAATTTGTGTTGTCACAAGGTTTGGAGGACCTGTTGAATATGGTGGAGGTGCTCCTCCTAAATCTGGTTGAAGATCAGGATGTCATCCAAATATACTACCACAAACGGGTTGATGAAGGGATACAAGATGTCGCCCATCAGCCTCATGAAGGTTGCGGGGGCATTTTTCATTCCAAAAGGCATGATCAGCCATTCGAAAAGGCCCTCTTGGATTTGAAGACAATCTTCCACACATCATAGGGTTTGATCAGTACCTAGTGATGATTGTACTTCAAGTCAATCTTGCTAAAATATTTGGCACCCTTGAGCTGGTCTAGGAGGTCATCAATCCGCAAGATGGGATACCAATTTCGGACAATGATCTTATTCAGTGCCCGATAGTCAAAACAAAGTCTCCAGGTCCTATCCTTCTTCTGTACCAACATGATCAGGCTTCCATAGGGAGATGAACTTGCCCTGATGTGCCCTTTCTGCAAGAACTCTTGAATCTGCCTCCTAATTTCATCGTTATCTAGAATAAAGCATCGATTGATTGGCCCATTGGCCAGCAGTGCACTCAGGGTCATATTGATGGAATGCTTGACCTGACAGTGTACGGGTACCCCTAGGGGTGAGGTGAAGATGTCCCTGTACTCCTCCATGACCTTGTCCATCTATTGTTTATGTTTGAAGGATCCCTGTCTAGAGGTCTTGGATTTTGCCACAATATTCTTCTTGCCTTGAGGGTGAATCATAAGGAAGATAAATTTCCTAGTCTAGGAAATTATCTTACTGCATTGCTCTATAGAGATTAAAGAGATGACGATAGGGAGTGGTACCTCTGGCATCCTGTATAACTTATTTCCTAGAGAAATCATAAAAATGCGAGGTTTAGACTCATACACAACATGACACTTCCACAAGTATGGTTGGCCTAATAATACATCACACACTTCAAAAGAAGCAAAATCACATAATAACTCATTTGTGAAGGGTTTGATGTTATAGGGAAGGCGACACTACTGGTTGACACAAAGATCTCGTCCTTGGTGAAGCCACCTGATGGTGTACGGCTGCGGGTGTGGTGTTGCTAGTAGGCCCAACTGCTTCATGAAATCTACTGAAATGAGGTTCTTTTGGCTTCTGCTATTGACAATGAGCTGCAGCAGAGAACCCTCCACCCACATTTGTGAGTGGAAGAGTCGCTCCCCCTCCTCTAAATCTTTAGGCTCAATATTTTGTATCTTGGTGGTGGAAACTATGGCGCTGGGCTCAACATCAATAATATACTTCCCTTTGTCATTCCCCTTGTCGGGTTCTGACTCAGATTCAAAACATGCATCTGATTCGAAATATTTCAGCTCGTTCACCAGTGACTATTTGGCTCGACAATCAATTATGTCGTGAGTGGGGCTCTTATGGAACTCACACCATTTCCATGTGTCCTTCTTTGTATTCATGGTGTTGTTCTTTTCTTGTGGCTTTGGCGGGCTGTCCTAGTTCTCCCCACCTTGACTTTATCCTTTGTTCTACGGTTTGGAGGCGCCTTTCCTTTGCTTCAGATTTGTAGATCCAATGTCTCAATTCTTTTGTTTAAATTTCTTTTCGATCTTGATAGTGTATCAATAGGAAACACCAAACGAGGAGATTTCCAGGAGCTCCATCTCATACTAGATGTAATTTTGTAGACAACCACGGTACTTGAGTACCGAATGCTACTTTGAATCCTTGATATCCGACTTCGTGTGAAGGGTATGAAAAACATTTGTGAACTCTGGCACGTCTTGATCCCTGCCCTGTCGCAATGTGGTCCACTTTATGTATTTATCTTCATAGCTCCCAACATGGTAATATTGTTCCTTGATGGAATCTTAGAAATAATTCCAAGGGGGTGTGGCTAAAAATAGTGAGGGTTCACTCTCATCCTTCTATTCATAGTAGGTTTCCCACTAGTCCTTGACATGGCGGGCATATTTGAGGAGTGAAAAAATTATCTTTTCCTGATTGGAAAATTTATGAACCAAAAAATACCCTTCCAATAGATTTAACCATATGTCTACGACATCTGCATCTATCTAGCCTTCAAATATGGGAATGCCAAAGTTTAATTATACCTTAAAGGGAGTGTCGCTTCCAGAGTGACTGTTGGATGAATATGCATCCCCTATGGGTAGTCGCTGAAGGATTTGGGAAAATTTATGCATCATCGTGTTCCTCTCTCACTCAAGAAATTGCTCAAGCAATATTTTGAAAGGATCTCCTACTCCCTCGATTTTCTTTTCTTCCTCCATGGGAGGTCATTGGGGTTTTTGAGGCTGGTCTTTCAAAGGTTTAATCAATTCAAGCCCTAACTCCTTATACCTTGAGCTCATTGGGGGCATGAAAAGAAAAACAGAGAAAGAGTAGATCACTTTGATATCACTGATTTGGACTTACACAGGAATGTAACAGAATACAGATACAAACATAAACACCGAGATGCAACATAAATAAAAATTCATTTCATTAATATCATAGAACTAAAATATGCTTACATACATAATGAAAATAAACTAGCTCGGGTGATGGTAGCTTATCTCTGAGAAGAGATGTGGCAGCTACATGCCTCTTAACTATGTTACAATGAGGCTCAGGGACCCTTTTTATTATTGAAAAATAAGGGAGAACCCTAAACAACCAAAAACAATAACCCTAGGAGATTGAAAGACAAGAGTTTGTGGGCCCCGTTGGGATTAATTGGGCAGCCAACTTCTCAGGATCGTAACCTGGTAATATGATCTTCATTTGGTGTGTATGATGCCTTGTTGGAAATATATCTTTGTGTACTATAGGATTTATGACAGGCCCACATCTATGAGCCTACTGTAGACGTAAAACAAATGTCTTTTAGGGGTCAAAATAGCTCGGAATTTAAGGACTTGAAAAACTGCTAAAAATAATAAATGTTACTATAATCAAAGAAACAAACAAAACCGAATGGAGGTCTAGGTGGAATAGGCGACTAGCCACCAATATCCACTTGGATCAAGAGCAAGGTCTATAGACCCTACCCGAGATGAAATTGAGTATGTGGACCCCAACTTCGACTGGAAGACATCGAATTTCTGCCATTTCTCATAAAAAATATTTTTGTGTGTTGAGAAACATGATTTGCAATGGTATAGGTACCTTACAAACCCCACATGGTGGTGGCATGGCACCACGTGGGATAAGAAGGCCACGTGGGTGCCACATGGAGCTTTCTTGATGAGATGGCCTCTTCTAAATGGTCCAAACTGTAACAACCATTTTTCCTCATCCCCATGTATATAGACATAAATGTGTATTAGCAACATGAAATTCATGGATGGTTGAAATTGTTAAATTGGCAACTAGGGCCAAACTCCATGTGGTTCAGCTTATTCGTGGTAGTTGATATTTTTATTGGATCCCTCTCATCGAGAGGTGTAGGATTGATCTAAAGATCATCCAATTCCGATAAGTATTTATGGATATATTAATTTATTTTGATTATGGAATTATTATCAAGCCGACAACAATTTGAGTAGGCTCAGAAGCCCAATAGATGTGTCTATTCATCATCTACATTTCAGTATAAATAAAAGAGGATTTTAAGTCATTTATCACAAGTATTCTTGAGGTGATATCCTCTCCACGTCTGGGTATTTGAAGAAGGAGAGAACTAAAGATATGCTGGCCCAAGCGTGATCCCCTAACCGCAGGAAGCCGTAGGCATATGAGGATGAGAAACAGACAGACCTAATACGAGGCACACAGGCCCTAATCTACGCATAGTTCATGAAGAGAAAATTCACGTTGTTCATCATGAGGACATTCCGTTGTAAATGGAAACATATACGTAGGTATATGTAGACTGGAGACATATACGCAGGTATATATTCCACTGTCCAATAAAACATACATAGGTTAATGGGACATGGATATGTTGTTCAATACATTGTGTATGAGTTCATATATATGCTAGTAATGACTATGTATACGCAGGCAATAGGGATACATATACGTAGCAAATGGCAATATAACCGAGGCACATATACGCAACAAATGGCAATGTAACTGAGGTACATATACGCAGCAAATGGCAATATGTATACACAGTAATATACATGTTGTAGTACCGCAGTAAAGGAAGACAGTCATGATATACACATAGCATGAAGATACGCTGTCATGTCATCTGAATGGAGTCCTCTAATGAAGAACGCAGTCCTGTAATAGAGTCATACGCATGGAGACCACCATATACATTGTCAATATATGCAGCTAGAACTCCCCTACGTTCTGGGCCAAAGTATATTTATGCATACGTGCAGTTCAGTATATATTTGTGTATTGATCTGAGCTCCTGATAGCTTGTATACCCTCAGCAGTAATTCTTGGTTATAATATCAGAAATCAAAGATGCAATCCTAATCTCGTTAAGGATGAGCCTCTCAAACGTTGTCACAAGCCTGTTGACAGCGTGAGGTAGTCTAGATGGACAACATGTAAACCTTTGAGTATTGTAGGTGACAGCATGGCACATAAGACAACCTTCAGGCTTGAAGGGTTGTTAGCAAGGCTGGAAGTTGCTGGCATAAAGGGCAGCAAGTTAATGAATGATATCATGGACATGGGCAGTATCATGATGAATGAGATCATGAGCATGGGCAGCATGAAGCATGATGATCCATGGGTAGCATGAAGCATGATGAGATCATGGGCAACATGGGCAGCATGCAGCATGATGATGCATGAGCAGCATGAAGTATGAAGTCATGGAAATCTTGATGTATGGGCAGCACAGTGATCATGAGTAGCATGAAGATGCATGATGCAACATGATGGTGCTACACTGTAGGGTGCAGCAGATGAACGAAATGGATAGGTGAAGTCGTCACCTAGGAGATTCAGTTGAAGAAGAATGTCTTCAACTGATCTCATCATTATAGGAAAAGATCTATGCTGAGATCCAGATAAGTCAAAGTGTTGACTTCTGTTGTAAATGTATTCTCTCTCTCTCTCTCTCTCTCTCTCTCTCTCTCTCTGCTGAACTTTGAAGATAAAATAATATTTGATCAAAGGGTTTCCCCGCACATTGTGGGGTTTGTCCCTGGCTAGCGCCACATCTTGTGTCCTCTTGACTTGGCTTGTCTTCTGCGATTTATATTTGTGTTCTATCTGCATTTTATCTTAATGCTGATGTGATTGCTAACTATGAAAATTTAAATAAATTTCTCTAGCATAGAACATACCAAAAACTAATAGAACTAAACCCGCAAACATTTAAAATTAAATGTAAATTTTGATTGATGATTTATTGGAGGAGGGGAAACATAGATCCAAAGCCTTAGGGAGAGGGCGTATTGCATGCCATGAGTAGGCCATATCTGATCACATTAAATTCCTTAATGCCCTACTTGACCAACCCAACCTTTGTGCTAATAGAAATTGAAGAGATGAGATTTGGGCATATGAGCAGTGGATTGTGTTGATCCCCATCACCCTTGTGAATGGAGGTCAAGGAGGGTCACTTCCTAGGGAAGAAAAGAGAGAATATTGGAAAATAATGGGTGGGAGGAGAGAATGTCTGGTGGAATGTAGGGAATACTAGAGTGAAATCAAGGAGCAAAGCGGAATTTGTGTCTAAGCCTAATTCTTAGTGATTTGGGATGATATTCCCTACATTGATGTGTTTTTTAGGCCACTGGATTATTTTTATAAGCATGTGTGATTAGTGGGAAGCTCAATGGATGAATAAATCACGGTGTTACTTGTTGTGTAGTTACTAACCACCTAGACATGGAAATCTAAGTCACTATGGTGCTTGCTAGATAGTTGTTAACCACTTGACAATGGACTACATACCCCTATGGTGCTTGATATGAAATGATAGCTAATAAACCACCTGGATAGTGGATTCAACCTCCTAGACTAAGTAATACCCCATCTGGACCTTGGGTGAAGATCTGTGATTGAACTCAAATAAGTAAGTGAGTCAGTGTGGTGCTTACTGCCAAAGAGAATTTGATAAACCACCTAGACAGTGGTATCCATCTCCTAGGTATGTGACAAATAATTTGGTGTGATTTTTCATAGCAAGCATCCCCTTATAATTTGGATCTGACTTGGAGGCGGTTAGCTAAAAAAACATTGTAATGTAGTTGGCCTATAGTTGGATGGAGAGTTGAAGTCCCTCCTTCAGTTGCCATCCATCTTCACATACTCATATAAGTATTTTAATTTTATATCTTTAAGTAATGGAATGTGATGTTTCATGCATTTCATAAGTATGGTACAAGTTATTGCATATCCTTGAATGTTAATGAATGCTTAAATGGTGATGTTCGCTATTATGCACATAATTGGCATGAAATATCTCATGTTGATGGAAATGATGAATGATTTTACTATGTTATCCAATATTGTGTTTATGGTTGATGTTTCAAATGTGTGTTTTTGCTCTCTCTTACTCTCTCAATTGATAGCAATAATTTATGAATATATCTATTTAGCCTGCTCAGATGGTTTATATTATATGGTAGAGGGATTGCAATTGCTCTCATAATGATATCAACGCTTGCATGCTTACACTCAGTTAATTAGTAAATAATGTGCTTCTAATGGTCGTCAAGACTAAAAAAGTGTATTGGTGTGATACACAAAGTATAGTAGGTCCCAACACCGAGGGTCTAGTGGCAGAACCTCGTTTCATCAGAACCCTACCATGTGGGCTCCATTGAGTTTTTTGACCTTGGGGTGGTCACTTGGACCTATGTGTGGAGAGACCCAATTTCAATGGGTTGATATCATCCATCATCCACAAAACTTACTTGCATGAGGAGGTAAGGAAACCCACTATTCCAGGACACATAGATGATGTGGACCTTGAGGCTCCACCTCAAGTCCATTGTCATGTGTCAGGCTGGAGTAATGAAGTAGGTATGACCTATTGGGTCTTGGACCTTGGACCATCACACTTCTAATTGAGGTTGGAATAGAAGAAGTAAGAAAACCCCAAAGCCAAGATATCAATATGACATGGATCGATGGGCCTCACCTCGAGCACATGGCATGTGAGTGGAATAACCTCATCTTTATCCACATGTAAAGTAATTTATGGGAAAAAATAATAAATTATGGTGGTTTCACCCCACACTTGAGGTTAAAACTACTTTCAAATCGGTTGAAATCACTTTCACTGGCATGTGAACACGGAGAATAGTAACACCTTTTCGCCCATGAGGTTTTTGTTAAACTGCATGCAACTTAACCAGGAGAAAACTATGATAGTTGTGAGATCAAGGCACTCTACACATATTGCAATGGATTTATGTCACCGGATTTCGAACCTTGGACATTGGAATTTTCCAGTTGAATTTGGATTAGAGGGAAGGTCAAGAACTTGATGCTAGGATGATGTGGCCTCGGTTGACATGGCTTGGGGTGACATGGCTTAGGGGTGGACCCTACTCTATGACCTCAGACCTTGAACCTCAATGTTTTCCAATTTAGGATGTAGTAGAGGGAAGGTTGAGAATTCAATTTCAAGATGACGTGGCTTGAGGTGACATGGCTTAGGGGTGGGCTCCACTAGGTTAATAGGTCTTCGTGCCACCTAGCTTCACAAAGGAACTAAATGGAGAGCAAGCCTAGATATCAACAATCAAGATCAATTAAGCGCAAACCCTCGTGTTTGAGGTTTAATGAGTAGGTGGATTCTATGATTGGGATTAGTGCCAACTCATACATCTCCAATCGACAGTTGAGATGGATTGAGGGGCCCCCCTTCCCCAAATTGGAAACCTCCATTAGGGAGTCCATGCTACCAGTTGTTTTGGTCAATGTGGTTTCATACACCTGAAATACGTGCAACAAGGAAGGTAACCTAATGGACAGGTAAGCGGCCATAAAAATGCCACATGGGCTAAGTGCCACGTGGAGATCCATGGGTTGACGTGGACCCTTATAATTTGGAAAATGTCTAATGAGCGTAACTTGTGATTCGGGAGTCAGATTGAGATAAAAATTATATTGTCAGAAAGCTCTCAGCAAGCTAAATGAAATGGTGGTATTAGTTTAAATTTTTATAAACCTTAATAAAATGAGGTTGTGTGACCCCACCTTCATAAAAAGCCTTCAAGGTTAGGTCAAAAAAAATAGGAAACACCTCCCATATCCCAAGAAAAATTAAGGGGTGGGAGGGAGGGTTACATAGTGGTATCAAAGAAAAGGTCCAACATTGGACCTGGAAAGGCTCAACCACAAAGGATAAAGTTTAAGCTAACAGATAAATTGTTAGATATATGCTAATTTTAGGCTTACAATTGATGTGAATAACTACATAATAATTATGTAATAAATAAGTAATAACCATGTAATATAAACCAATTGTTGGCGTTCGAAAAGCTCCTTTAACCAATAAAAGGGAGGGGAATAACTAACCAAATTCATGCCTTTAAGGGATCTACAGTTGTTTGAGGATGAAATTCCTTTGACCGAAATGTGGGCCCAATTAGCCACTTAAAGGGTTTGTGCTATGATGAGAGAGCTTGAAAAAATTATATTCTTTTTACTTTTTTAGAATTATTTGCATGCAATTCTAATATAATCCGAAAAAACAAAAAAAAAACAAAAGAAGAAGAAGAAGAAGAAGAAGAAGAAGAAGAAGAAGAAGAAGTAAATCAATTAACCCATATCAATTGAGATAAAATATATTAGTAACAATATGAATATTATATATAAAATAATGATAAACATGAAATAAAAAACAATCTGAAAGTTTAAATAGATTAAGAAACCATATACATATTTCGATTAATGAAACGAAATAAATACTCCAATATTCATGATAAGAAATAATTTACCAAATTTAAATTTGTGGAACAAGAAACATAAGAATGCTTATAAAATGTATATATCATCCACTCCATTCCCACAAAAAAATCCTTAAAAAAAAACTTTCAGGTCTTCAAAAATTATGCACAATGTATGATAGAAAATATCACTTCAATTGATTACAATGATTTCCAAACCCTTTCCTCATTGAAATGAGTTGTATAAATAATAAGAAAAAAATTCTAGATATTTTTCTTATTTTCCTCAATTTTTTTCTAAAAATAAAAGTCCTTTGACTTAGAAGAGGATTTTCTTGCAAATAAAATTCAACGTCCAATATTCATCTTTGATTGTTCCCTTTTGTTGCTTTTTTTTATTTGTTATTATTATGTTTCCACCTATGCATCTAGTTGCATTGAATCTTTTCCTAATATAATGAATTTACCTCCTTTTCCTTTTCCTTGAGATGTTTTGTCCATTAATCATAGAGATATGAGATTCGAGGTAGATGAATAGGATTATTTCTTCCAAGGTTGGTTCAACATTAACCAATCCTCCTTAATACATATTTCTTTTTTCTTTTATATTTAGAAGAAAATTTTGAAATTGATTTCATGCATTCATATGACATTTGAAAATATTCATGGATATTTGTAGTGCCCTATCCAATAATTTTAAGAATTTGACTAATACTTGTATCTATGTTTTCATTTATTCCTTGAATACACAGGTCTATAAGTAAGATTTATCTAATAGCTTCAGTATGAGGCATATTAAATTCTTCTACAACATCCAATGTATTATCCCAAATTTCATCACACCATTCATTGGATTGTTTAATCCAAACTTTGATAATTGAGAGATTAAACTTCTCTATTCCAAAGAAAGTTGTATCATCATTTATCTCAAATGTATTATCCCAAATTTCATCACACCATTCATTGGATTGTTTAATCCAAACTTTGATAATTGAGAGATTAAACTTTCTCTATTCCAAAGAAATTTGTATCATCATTTATCTTCTTTTGAGATTTTACCAATTGCATCAAAGACTTCTTTTTTTCTCCCATATAATACTTTATAAAATTGATCTTGAATCAAATCATTATCTTTTATCTAAATGTCAATAAAATGTCAACTCTATAAGTGATTCACAATAAATCGTGATAGATATTATGTATTTTGCTCATATCACTGAAATATTTCAATTGCACTTGTTTCAATTATTTAATTGCTGAAATCACCTTAACTTTCAATATTTTCATATTCATGGTCGTTCTTCATACATTCTATCTATCATTGTAAAGAATAATTATGTGTATGAAAAGAAATAGAAATAGTTTGAATGTTTATTTTTACTTCTTATTTCATTATTTCTATTTTTGTTTGATGTGCCTATTTCAAATCCTCAAGTTGTTTGATATATCTTTCTTCTGTCTCAGCTAGCTTTTTCTTTTCTAATTATTTCATGGTTATACTAAACCCCTGATGCAATTTCTTTGAATATGATTATCATTCCTCATCATGATTGAACTCAACTTCTAGTTCCCCAATTCCATTTTAATTTTTATCCAATTCATTAGATAATTCATTAACAAGCCATTTATTCGTTGTAGAAAAAGATCCAAGAGTTAATACTTTTTCTTTTTCCATTTATTTTGATCTACTAGTAGGCTTCTAGGCCATGAGTGATGAGTCTTATGATAAAGATGCATTGTTTTCTTCTTCTTGGTCTTTTCACCACTACCTTATTTTGTGAGCTAAAAAAGTAGTTTCACAATGGAACAACTATTTCTTTCACTGATTCTATTTGATATATATCTATAAATAGTGATGAAAATTTCTCACTTATTACTTCTAATGGATTCATTATAGTTGTTGGTGAGATTAATTTTGTAATATGGGTAGAAGTGATTGAATTCCTTGTATTAGAAACACTTCTTTTCTGATCTATTTGCTAATTGTTGTTTATATTAGTAATTAATTCTTATACTTTATCCAATTTCTTTCCTGGGTCAACACTAGGCTTAGCAATAACATTTTGTGTATTTTCCTTTAATTGTGGAATCTATTCACTAGAAGATTATAAAATAAATTCAACAATTAAATATTGAGTTTGGTGAACTTGTTGTTGTCCCTGTTCTTGCTAATGTTGATGAGAGTCTTGTCTAGTAGATTCTATTACACTAGACTTGTAGCTTTGAGGTTGTTGATGTATCTTTTGGATAGGGTTCAAAGTTTTTTGGCTCATATCTTCCATTGGTTGAGTAGTAATGCTAATGAAAGATGAGTTGGTTATTCTCTTGCTTGTAATTTTATAAGAGGAATGCCATTAATATTACTCTTCTATTCTAAAAATAATATATATCTTATGTTCTTGAATGCTTGAAAATTTTCCTTTTCCTTAGGGCTAGTTAAAAAGGAGGCTTTGAAAATCAGTTCATTAAAAGAATCAACAATTTTAAACAAATAATAAAAAGGTAGCTCTTGATTTACATAAGTTTTGGAATACATTACTAATTTTAAGTGTACATTCACCACATCATTTGGGTCATATCTATAAGAAGTGTCAAGCCAGGAGGGTAGCTCCATGAATAACTTGTTTATTTCATTACTTAGTTCATGAATATATACATGAGTGGAGAGATTTTTGGGATTCTAATTCCAATGTCTCTTGGTTTTCTGTAATTCATAACCAAAACTATTTACAATAATCCCAATCCTTTCGAATTAGGTGTCAACATTCCCCCCCAATCTGAAGGGATATTGGTGAGTCTAAGCAACATTTTGAATCTTTCAAACTTTTCCCTTCCAAACGATTTGGTGAAGATGTCTGCAATATGCTCATTTGTGGAACAATGTCGATTATGGATTGTATTGGCCTCAAACATGATGTCGAATTAGATGATATTTTGCATTTATGTGCTTGGTTCAATCATGGAACTTTGGGTTATTGGCCAACTTTATTTCAGAAGTGTTATCAATCAAAAGAGTACAATGCACTTGTTTCTCCTACAAATCCTCCACAATTTTCCCAAGCCACACAATTTGCTTCGTTGCTTCAACTTCTGCCACATATTCTGCCTTAGTTGTGGAATCCCTTGGAATTGATTATTTGTGTGACCTCCAGGAGGTAGCTCCTAATCCAAGACTTATAACATAACCTAAAGATGATACCCCAGTTTATTTATCTCCATCAAAGTCTGAATCAAAATATCCAATCAAGCTGAAGTCACCCACGTATGTATACTTGAGTCCAAAGCCTTGAGTTCCTTCAAGTGCTTTAGAACTCTTTTTGCAGCAGACCAGTGACCCTCACAAGGATTTTTCATAAACCTGGAGAGGATTCCAACATAAAATGAAATTTTTTGTCTGTTAGTAGTTAGGTAGTTGTGACTTCCTACGAGTTGTCTATACTTCGTTACATCCTCAAATTCTTTTCCTTCAGTGGATGTGAGCTTTAAGTTCTGTTCCATTGGAGTGGTCAAAGGATTGCACTCAACCATGAAAAACTTGTTCAATATATCTCCAATGTACTTCTTCTAAAAGAGGAATATAAAATTCAGATGTTGGTTTACTTCATTTCAAGATAGTAATGAACATAGCCCAAATCTGTCATTTCAAAATAGTTCCTTAGTTCTTTCTTTATGGATGCAATATAACTCTCATTATTCCCTGACATTAGAAGATCATCTATATACACCACAAGATATGCAACTATTGTTCCAACTTTCTTGACAAACAAATTTGCATCATCAAGATCATAATGTTTGAAATTGAGTTTTAGAAGATGCTCAATTAACTTCTCATACCAAGTTCGTGGTGCTTGTTTGAGGCCATACAAGGATTTTACAAGTTTGCATACTTTATGTTCCTGACCCTTCACAACAAATCCTTTTGGTTGGGATATAAAAACATTATCTTTCATATCTCCATTCAAGAAAGTATTTTTACATCCATTTCATGTACTTTCCAATCGTTCTGAGCTGTCAAGGCAAAGAGTGTCCTGATGGTAGCCCATCTTTTTGTGGGGGAAAAAGTCTCCTCATAGTCGAACCCTTTCTTTTGTGCAAAACCTTCTGCCACAAGTCTAGCTTTATGCTTGTTAAGTGAGCCATCTACTTTATACTTGTTCTTGAAGACCCACTTGCAGCCTATTGGTTTGGTTCCCAATGGAGGATGAACCAACTTCTAGGTGCCATTCTTTATCAACACATCGTATTCTTTCTGCATCACTTATTTAAGGAAGTTGGTTCAAAATCTGTAGACAAATTTAGTTCACAGCCATAAAAAAACATTCATATCAATTAGTGAATCAAGAATGTCTACATCACCTCCATTCTGTCTAGTTGAGCTTCTTGTTCACGTTTTTCCAACCTCATCAGGATGAACACTTTCAGGTGCCTTTGTCAACCATTTTGGAGTACCTTTATGAGATGGCCCAGGCTTCTCAGTTGACTGATTTGGAGCTAAATCAAGATTTAGTCTACCAATTCTATCAATCACATCACTCAAAGTGTCATCAGTGGCTAGAGCTTCATGCAGGGGAGAGAGTGCTTCAAAAGAAGATTCCATAGATTGATCCAGTATAGGAATCCCCCATTCAAGATGTGGAATATAATTATAAAACTCTTGAAAATGTTTTGCTTGTTTGAATCTATCCAAGCGATTAAGCTGCTGCTCAACAACATTGTCAATCTTGAAAGATTCAAGAAAGATCACATCTCTAGATATTATAAACTTCTTATTTACTTCATCATAGAGACAATATGCTTTGGAGGTATTTGAGTACCCCAAGAAGATACATTTGTGACTCCTTGCACTGAGTTTGTTTCTTTGTTCCTTAGGTATCAAGGCATAATAGGTGGAACCAAAAACCCTGAGATGCCTCATCGAAGGAATGTGGCCATACCACATGTCATAGGGAGTCTTGTTTTTTATAGCATTAGATGGATACATATTCTTTATATACACAACACATATAATTTCATCAGCTTAACATTATTAAAAAACATCATGGAACGTACCATATTTAAGATTGTCCTATTCATTCTTTTAGCTACTCCGTTCTGTTGGGGATTATAAGGCAGGGTTTTTTAATGTTTGATCCCATGTTGGCAAAGATAGTCTTCAAATTCATTTGATGTATATTCTTTTCCATTATAAGTACGAATAGATCCAATATGAGACTGTGCATCATTTTCAATCCGTGCATCAAAGTTCTTGAATGTTTCAAAAACTTCATATTTGTTCTTCAATAAATAAACCCAACACATTATGGTGTAGTCATCAATAAATGTCATCATATATTTATTACCATATGCAGAAGGAACAAGCATTGGGCCACATACATCAGAATGAATGAGTTCAATTTTTCTATGTGCTCTGGAATGAGAATCATGAAAAGACTATTTTTTGTGCTTTCCTGAGATACAAGCATCAAATTGCTTAAGTTTCCTAGGAACATTTGGAAAACCATTAACACCATTATTATTCAACAAATGAAGGTTTTCATAGTTCAAGTGTCCAAATTTGGCATGCCATAAAAGACTTGATGGAAATGTACCTTCATCATAGTGATAATTGTATGAAAAGTTGTGTGCACAAGAAGAGGTTCCTTGCAGATTTAGAAGTAGTTCTTCTTCTATCTCAGACATGACAAGTGAGTGATCTGATGATTTTCTAACCTCAACCTTGGCATAAAATATGTGAATGGAGTGTCCTTGTTGGTGGATGTGGACCAAATACAACTCTAGGATGCATAGAACATCATGTAGAAGAAATTCTGGAAGTCTAGGCAGTTTGAGCCTCATTAGGGGAATTTTGAGGTCTAAAATGGGCCTCCTAAGAAAAATGTACAACCAAAATAAACTTTATAAGAACCAATAAGATTCAAGATGATGATATCAACCATGGGGGATGATTCACCATTTTTGGAGTAAAAAAAGTAAAAATATTAAAAATAATAAAATAATAAAACTACTTTTTCAACTCATATTTTGAACTTATCTCCCTAAGGTTTTACTCAAATTTTGAGTGGAAGTACTTGTTGGATGCAAAATTTAATTCCTCATCCAAGGAGTATGTTAGGGTCCAACCCTAACCCCCTTATTTATGTAATAGGGTCGAGTCATAGTTATAGTTAGTTAAAGAGTCAATAAAGCCCATATTAATAATTGTAAGTGGTTGACCCACATTTAATGAAGGGACCACAGTTAGTTGCAAATGGACCATGGTATTAGATAGATGGTATTAACAAGAACCATTGTACTGACCCATGGTATTGCATGTATGCATCCTATATAAAGGATAGATACTCCCCGTGAGGAGCGTCGTGTCTTATTTTGTAATTGAGCCCAACTCTATTGGAGGTTTCCCCCTCAAAGAGGCAAGTGAACATTGCTTTCCTTTTTGAATAATAAAATACATGTTGTTATTTCTTATTGTTCTATGTTCTGGGTATATTTCTTTGCATATTTGGTATTTTGGTATCTTCTCACATGTCAAGAGCATAACAAGTGGTATCAGAGCACTTTCCAGGGCCGGTGGGATCTCCATTTTTAGCAGAATTTTTTTTTTGTCTAGAGACGTGTTCCAGTGTCTTTAAACCACGGGATCTGTCGTTGAGCGCATAAATATGCGGATTTGGGGAGGCATGCACGCAGGAAATACAAGAGGGGGTCACGTCTGTTGGACTCCCTTGTAACCCCTGTGGGTACCCCTTCGAGTAGTAGCGCATTAGATAGAACCGCGCACGGATTGTCTTCCACGCACCCTCTGGGTATATCGGAAGCCCCCTAT
>APFE030841089.1:147456-162013 GCA_000404065.3 Pinus taeda | reverse complement strand
TTGGAATTCCTCAATGTGCTCCATTATTGAACCCTTTTGTTTGAGACTTATCAATTGGCTAAAAAAAAGTGTTGCTTTTTGTATCCTCATAATGTGCTATCAATTCCTCCGTAAAAATTGGCCAAGTGATAATTTGTTTACAAGAGCAAAACCATTGATACCATACAAACTGAATTGGTTCCAAATATAAAGTTGCAATACGTACCTTTTGTGTGTTTTGCATATTATTGAGATTGAAAAACTACTCCATCTGTAATATCCATGTTGTGGGATCCTTGCCATCAAACTTCTTCATATCGAATTTTGGAATATGGTGGGTCTTCGATCCAACATTAGATTCTATGAAATCATGATTAACATTTCTTTTGTTCTCATCATGAGTTTCCTTTACTACCCTTTCACCATTAGTAATAATTTCTTGTAGAAACTTTGTCAAATCTATCTTCAAAACTTCCATGCCTGTCTTCAAATCTATCTTCAAATCGTCTAGCTTAGCTTCCACGTCATTCATCTTAGCTTCTACGCCTTTCTTTAAAAAATCCATCTCAGCTTCTACGCCTTTCTTTAAACCATCCATCTTAGCTTCTACATCTTTCCTTAAACCATCCATCTTAGATTCTATTACTTTTTGTGCAAGTGACACTTATTGCACTTGGTCTCGTAATTTTGATATATCATGTTGCATTTCTTCCTCTTCTTCATGAGTCATGCTAGATCTTTTAGGTTGCTTACTAGGTGTTTGCATTTTCTTTCCTTGGGGCATCAATTACCGATAATAATGCTTTACTATGCCCTTTGAATTCCTTCAAACTAATTTTTCAAACCAAGCTTATGCAAAAATTTAAAAAAAATTACTCACCTTTTTTCACTTTGTAGGAGCTTGATATTGAATCTGATGTATCTCTATAATTTCGGATCATCCAGTTCTAAAATTGCGACTTGCAGTAGCCCTCTGCGTCCTCTTTCAAATGCCACCAATCTGATCCAAATTGGATTCTCCAGGGAAGAGTTATGCCAAATCTCCCACAGTGACTTGATTATAGACTAGTTCAGTAGAGTGAAATTGTACGACATGCCACATATAACTGTTTCAACATTTGGCTCTGAAAATATATACAAGAAACTACAGTCCATCCTCTTTCTATACCTTCTTACGAAATTTAATGAAATTCTCAGAGAGAAAGTTATGATGATTTTCCCCAGGTCACCTGTTTGGAATGTAATTCAGGAGTCTACAAAAAGACTAACTTCCTCAGATCATATCTCCACAAATATAGCGCGAAAATATCTGAAATTCGGACCCAAGGTTCAATGCTATTTCATCTCAAATGGTTTATTTTTTCTTCTGAAACGTCTCAGAAAAAAATTTATAGCGAAAATGCCACGATGACCCATTTGGAGCAGCGAAACCCTAGAATCCAAAGCTCTGATACCAAATGTTATGAAACCAACTCACAAAAATAGAGAAAAGATAGTTGAACGCCTTAGAATTCAGCCTCTTCGAGGGGGAAACCTCCTTTATATTACACAAATGAACAATTCTTAGATGATACAAATGAAAAGACCTCCTTTCTATATATAGGAGTCTAAGGGGTCATAATATAATCAGAGTCGACATAAAACAATAATAATGTAAGGGCACAATAATAACAATAGTGGGCTTCTATGGGGCACAATAGTAACAATATGGGCACTACATGGGTACATCAATATAATAAAGGGGTTGTACTAATAACAATAAGGGGTTGCACTAGTAGTATAGGGGCCTAACAACTCCCTTGTAACCCCTGTGTGTACCCCTTCGACTAGTAGCGCATTAGACAGAACCGCACACAGACTGTCTTCCAAGTACCCTCTGGGTATATCAGAAGCCCCCTAGGCTCTCTTGAAACCTCACCATAGATAAACCGTCGGTCGTCTTGCTACTACAGTACATCGAGAACAACACTCGGGGAGATTACTTGCGTGTACGATAGAGTAGCTAGGTTGTATAGCTAAGGGTATGGTTGATCCTCCTTGGTTAGTGCCCTGAAAGATTGGGCCAAGTACTACTGTCGAACCCTTATGTATATTTCGATCTGTAGCACCTGACACTCCTTGAGACCATAGTTCCCTTGTCTCTCTTTAGATCACGCATCATCTTTGCCAGATCAGATCTAGCAGATTGGGTTCTATCGCAGCCACAACAATTAGTTCTGTTATTCAAATCTAGCAATTTGGGTTCTGTAGCAGTCACAACAATCAGATTTGCCATTTAGATCTAGCAACAGGGGTTTGATCACTACCACATTCCTACTCATACTCTGCAGTTGAGGGTTTCACTGACAGATCTGACTATTTGTGTGGCTCCTATACCTGGGCGTGATTCTCGCAGGACATTGGCAAAAATTAAATTTTCTGGGAATCAGCTGCTGCAATATTCCTAAGCAAGGAGTAAAACTCCTTTCAGAGTTAAAAAAAAAAAGGTCTGAGACCCTCCCGGGACGCTTATAGGAGATTTAGCCCATAAGAATCAGGTCGATGGGTTGAGCAAGGTGGTACCATTCACTTGTCAAAATCAAAATTTTGGGTGGTCCCAATTTTTTCTCACAATAACGACAAGTGCACCGGATCTGTGCATGGTACAAACCAGAGCTCAAGCTATGGCCAATGAGAAGATATACACCCTTGAAAAAAAGTTGGAGGCATTAACGAAGCAGATCCAGACCTTAAATGACACAATCACAAAGGGCAAGTCGGAGGAACAATTAGAGGCATATGATTTTAATGAAAACCTTGAGGGCGAGTCTAGCCATTCTCTTTACTTTTGGAAACCACCAATAGTCCCAACCTCGACCACCCAAGCTGGACATGTATAAATTTGATGGCTCTCATCCGGCCATATGGCTAGCACAAATGGAGAAACATTTCACATTGAATCACATCAGAGCAATATTTGTACTTGGACCAAGAAAGATGGCAATGGTGGCAATGGCATCAATGTTGCTATGCAAGGTCAATGACTTGGCAAATATTCTCAAAATCCCTTTCTGATCACTTTGACCATGAATCTAAGTTTTTAGGTTGTCTTACTAAGCTCCGACAGATAGGCACAATGCAAGGATATATTAAAGCCTTTGAAGCATTAGCCTTCCGCACAGGAGGTCTAGCAGATGAATTCTACTTGGAATGTTTTATTAGTAGTCTCAAAGACGCCATACAAGCCCACGTCCGACTGTGACGCCCAGTCTCATGGCTGACAGCTTGCAAGATAGCTCGTGAAGTAGAACGCACATTAGCGGCCCAATCGACTCGTCCAAATTTCATAGTCAAGGGACGCCCCACTCAGGCTCCAAGTACTACCCAAACACTTAAGGTTCAAAAGGTGTCACCAGCGGAAATGGTTGAAAGAAGAAAGCAAGGATTGTGTTACTATCGTGATGAGAAATACTCCCCGGGGCATAAATGAAAGGAACCCAAATTCTTTCAAATTGATGCTACTGATCACAGTTCATCTGAGGAAGCCCCACCATTTTAGGGACCAGAGGAGGAAGATGAGGACAACCAGCCGGACAATGAGCTCCCAGCTACACCTGAAGAACCAGTTAGTCACTTCATGCTTTGGCAGGAATTTTTTCCCCCCAAAATCTCAAAATCAGAGGTTTTATTAAGCATCGCCCTGTAGTAGTCTTGATTGATAGTGACAGTGTGCATAACTCTATCCATAAAAGAGTCACTAAAGCAGTGCATTGTTTTGTTAGAGCAGTCTCTAATTTCCAGGTCCAGATTGCTAATGGGGGGAAAATGAAATGTGAAGGCCGCTGTGAAAATGTCAAACTTCAAATGGGGGATTATCAATTAAAGACCCACATGTTTGCCATCAACATGGGTGGGTGTGACATTGTCTTGGGTGTTTAATGGCTCCACACACTCGGCCCAATCACAATGGATTTCCAAGAGTTATATATGAGCTTTAAGCAGAATAATCACTGACATACCCTCTGTGGACTCCAGACAGGTGCTCCTTCTATCATCAACTCACATAGGATGGAAAAATTGTTAAAAAAGGGCCACCATGGAGTTATAGCCCAATTTAATGCCATCCAGGCCTTCGAACCCACTTCTCTTCATATTCATCCTGAGATGCAACAGGTCTTAAACAACCATTTGCAGGTCTTTGACAAACCTCATGAGCTTCCACCCTCGAAAGGGGAACATGATCATAGCATTACTTTTGTCCCAGGGGCCCAACCACCAAATGTGCGCCTATATAGATATCCTTTTGCCCAAAAGAATGAAATTGAAAAAATCATCAAGGAACTCCCGGAAGCCAGTGTCATTCATCTTAGCATTAGTCCTTACTCATCGCTTGTGGTCATGGTGCTCAAGAAAGATGGGGAATGGCGTATGTGTCTAAACTTCAGGGCCCTCAACAAGCTAATGGTCAAAGATAAAGCTCCCATCCTGGTTGTTGATGATTTGCTGGATGAACTAAATGAGGCTCAATTCTTTACTAAGCTCGACCTTCGCTCAGGCTATCACCAAATTTGCATGAAATAAGTAGACATTCCAAAGACTACTTTCTAAACTCATGAAGGCCATTATGAATTCTTGGTCATGCCATTTGGTCTCTGTAATGCCCCATCCACTTTTCAGAGCCTCATGAATCACCTGCTCAAACCATATCTCAGAAAATTTGTCCTTGCTTTCTTTGATGACATCCTCATATACAGCCTCACCTGGGAAAAAATCTTCAACATGTAGATCTGTTCTTGCAACTACTTCGGAATCATAAATTATTTGTCAAATTGTCCAAGTGCTTTTTTGGCATGGAAGAATTTGAGTATTTGGGCCATATTTTAGGGCATGAAGGTGTCAGGGTGGATCCCAAAAAGATCCAGGCAATGCAGGATTGGCCTCAACCAAAGACCTTGAACAGTTTGAGAGGATTTTTGGGTTTCAGCGGCTATTATCGCAAATTTGTCTGCAATTATGGTCGCATTGCTAGACCCCTCACTCACCTTCTCAAGAAAAACTCATTCCTCTGGAATGATGAAGCACAACAGGCATTTTTAGCTCTCAAACATGCCATGTGTTCCACTCCCATATTGGCACTACCCGACTTCACCAAATCTTTTGTGATTGAATGTGATGCTTTAGGAACAGGTATTGGGGTTGTCTTAATGCAGGAAGGTCGACCCTTGGCCTTCACTAGCCAACAACTAAGTGGGACAAATCTGGGACAATCTACCTATGAGAAGGAGATGATGGCCATCTTACATGTAGTGGACACCTGGAAACCATACTTATTGGGGCGGCATTTCCAAATCCACGCAGACCATCAAAGCCCTAAATATTTTTTGGAGCAATGCCTATCCTCGCCACAACAAAATAAATGGCTAGCCAAGATGTTGGGATATGATTATGAGATAATTTACAAGAAAGGGCATGAAAATGTTGTAGCAGATGCTTTATGATTCCAATTTGAGGAGGAAAGCACCCTGCTAGCAATCTCTCTTCCCATTCCAGAGTGAATTGAAGAGGCTCGCAAGGAATGATTTTCACATCCTTCGCTCTCCCAACTCATTAATAAATTGTAGGTGGATCAAAATTCCACATTGGGCTTCTCTTGGTAGGATGAGATTCTTCGCTACAAGGAAAAGTAGTGATATCACCAACATCCGCCCTCAAAAGTCACATTTTGGCAGAGTTGCACTCATCTCCCACTGCAGGCCGTTCAGGCTTTCAGAAGACTTATGCTCGCACTTGACGTTCATTCTTTTGGACAGGCATGAAAAAGGACATCCTTACTTTTGTAGCTGAGTGTGATGTGTGTCAGTGCCACAAAGGAGAAACAGTCAAATCCCCATGCACATTACAACCATTGCCCATCCTTGCCTCAATCTGGACGGAAGTTTCTATGGATTTCATTACTAGTCTTCCAAAGTCAGGAAACAAGTCAGTCATCATGGTGGTTGTGGACAAACTTTCTAAGTATGCTCATTTTTGCGCCCTACCCCACCCTTTTACACCAGCTTTGGTGGCTCAATCTTTCATGGACCAGATCTTCAAATTGCATGGCATGCCCACTTCCATTGTGTTTGATTATGACCCGATCTTCACCAGTAACTTTTGGCAGGAACTCTTCAAGCTACAAGGTACCCAACTGCAACTTAGTACTTCCTATCATCCCCAAACTGATGGTCAAATTGAAGCAGTCAACAAATGTCTGGAGACCGACCTTAGGTGTTTCACTTCAGAAAAGAAACATATATGGGTATAGTGGTTACCTCTAGCCGAATGGTGGTATAATACTAACTATCATGCCACCACCAAAATGACTCCATATGAAGCCGTTTATGGTCAACTCCCCCCTTCACCTACTTCTTATATCCACGGATGCTCGAAGGTACAAGCAGTGGATCAACTCCTACAAAACCGTGCAATCATGCTAGCCCACCTCAAACAGAATCTCCATCAAGCTCAAAATCACATGAAGCAATAGGCAGACCAACATCGTTCAGAGCACAAATTTCGAGACGGGGATCAGGTATTCTTGAGGCTGCAACCATATAATCAAACATCACTGAAAGACAAGGGTTATTAGAAATTATCTCCAAAATGCTATGGACTGTATCAAATACTTCAGCACATCAGAGAAGTAGCCTACAAGCTAGCCTTGCCACCCACTTCAAAAATCCATCCCGTCTTCCATGTCTCATGCCTCAAGAAAGTGGTTGGGAACCATTGCAGTATTCAAACCAGTTTACCAGAATTGGATGAAGAAGGTTCAATTTGGCTCCAACCTGAATAGGTTCTTGACATGCGAGAACAACACCTATGCAGCCGCACAATCAAGGAAGTCCTCGTTAAGTGGAAACACACCTGTCTAGAAGATGCGACCTGGGAACTAGCCATTGTTCTTCTGTAGTTTCCGCAACTTCAACCTTGAGGACAAGGATATTTTTATGGGGGAGGGCATGTTAGGGTCCAACCCTAACCCCCTTATTTATGTAATAGGGTCTATAATTAGTTAAAGAGTCAATAAAGCCCATATTAATAATTGTAAGTAGTTGACCCACATTTAATGAAGGGACCACAGTTAGTTGCAAACGGGCCATGGTATTAGATAGATGTTATTAATAAGAACCATGGTACTAACCCATGGTATTGCATGTATGAATCCTATATAAAGGATAGAGACTCCCCGTGAAGAGCGTCGTGTCTTATTTTGCAATTGAGCCCAGCTCTATTGGAGGTTGCCCCTTTGAAGTGGCAAGTGAACATTGCTTTCCTTTCCGAATAATAAAATACATGTTGTTGTTTCTTATTGTTATGTGTTCTTGGTATATTTCTTCCCATATTTGGTATTTTGGTATCTTCTTGCAGGTCAAGAGCATAACAAAGTACCCATGTTGCATACTTTTGATGGAACCTACTACATGAAAAATGAGAAATGCATGAAAAAATGTGATTGCAATCACGTTTTTCATGTATTTCTCATTTTTCGTGCAGTAGGTCCATTGAAAGTATGCAACATGAGTAATCCTTCGATGAGGAATCCAATTCTGCATCCAACGAGTATTTTTGCTCCAAATTTGAGTAAACCCATATGAAGATAAGTTGAAAAAATAGTTTTTCTTTTTTCCCTCTAAAATTTGATGATGAAATCTAATCTTATTTTATTATTTCCACTATTATTTTATAATTTCCTTATGATGCCCATTTTAGACCTCAAAATTCCCCTAATGGATGGTGCCAAGCCCCGATGGCTTGAGTTTTTACTTGTCTGCAAAGTAGATTACTCCATCAACATTGTCAGTGAATTCTTCAAACAAATCTCTCTTGAAAGTCATGTGACAGGTTTCTCGTGAATCAAGCAACCAATCATCTTTCCAAGAAGCAAGTGAAGCATTGAATAAATCTTTAGTTAATCCAAATTTTCAATGTGCCAATTCATAATGAACACACTCAGGTGCTTTACCTTTCCCTTTGTTAGGTGTTTTACCTTTTCCTTCATTTCTTTCCTTCTCGATTATGTCCCAAGGAAGCTTACATGTGGAGGCATCATATCCATATCTATTGCATCATATGCAATGAAGATAATACCTTTCTCCTTGAAAGTTTTTGCTCCTACTACCTCTAAAATGCTTCCTTCCTCTTCCTCTTCATCCACCTCTTCCTCTAGAAGAATCTTGTGCTTATTATTCTCTTTTTGTGCAAGGCATGCAACTTCTTCCCAAAAGCCTTCTCTCTTTCAAAAAAATTCTTCTTAAGGGAGTCAAAGGTAATCTCCTTAAGGTTTACACTTGATTGCAATGACTTAAGATAATGTTAATAGGTGGGATATAATGCCTTGACATAAGTTATGAGAGGAATATCTATTTCAACACCAATGTCTCTTATTTCGTGCATAATGGATCTTACTTTTGATGCTAAGGAAAGAGGGTCATCATTTTTCAATTCAATATTAAACAACTTAATCATCAATTGAACAAATTCAAGTTCAGAGTGTGAGTCATACAATTCCTTCAACTTATTTAATGCTTCAAAGGCATTTGAAAATGGTGAAATATGTTGACTCACCTCTTCATTTACTAACGCTACAATCAAAGCTCCTTATCTGAAGTGGGATTTTCAAGTGCGTTGTCTCCTTCTCCTTCACAAATTCCTTTCCAAAACTCATTAAAAATCAAGGTGTGCTTTATCTTTCGAGACCACTCATGATATTTCACCCGCTATGGATATGAGTGAATGCATCATAAAATCTAAATTGGACCCAAAATACTTGCAATAAAATTAATGTGTCTCTAAAACTAATTAATTGGCATATACTTATGTCTTCAAATAAGAATGCAAACTCTCAATATTCCAATAATATATCTTCTACCATATACCATCCTTAACATATTCCATTACATGTAATATGACATTTAACATGAGCTTCATCACTTTTTAAAAACACTCCACATGATTTATGCTTCTTTTTTATTATTATTAAAAAGGGACACATCATTCTTTATATTATATAACCCATGGGAGACCCATCACATTTTCATACTCCATTATCATATTTTCAACACATAAAAGTTTACGCCCTTCATATATAAGTCCATAAAAATTTCAAGGTTGTATACGACATTCATTCGCAGTGGATTATTAACCTCATAGGTAACATATGCCAGAAACTCAAAAAACACCCATATTTTCTTTTTCTTTTTCTTTTTTTAAATTCAACAGAGCACACGGTTTTATTCAATGGTCAACATACATAAGCTTTCATACACAACATTCTTGGGTTCGAGCCCTCAAACAACTAGTTCAAACACACAACATTCATGGTTTTCCTTTTTTTTAATCCACATTGATTCAACTTATGACCAGAAGAACCAAATAGCATATATAAACAAGATATTATACCAGTAGTTTAACGTATAGGATGATGAGACCAACACATACCAGGAATTTAACGCACCAGTATCCATGTTGATTCTTCAACCAATTCAAACTTTTCAACGCACCAAATTTCAATGCAATGCCTCAATGCAACAAAAAAATGACCAAAATTAATGCCTCTATAATGCTTGACACAAAGAAGTAATACACGAACAAGATGTTGCTCCCTCCATCACATACAACGCATAAACACCAACCATTCCACGCTCACTGCACCAGGAGTCATGACATGTTTAATATTTCCACCATATACTCAATGCACAGTCTTTTCAACACTTCAAAAACCAGTGTTCATAGTGGACATTCAACGCAGCTCCATGGAATGTGGCAAAGAACAGACGAACAAAATATGACCTAAACTGATAGGAGTTATAGCACAATAAACTAATTTGGGAGCTGGCTCTCGTACCATTTCAAGCCAGGAGAGTAACTCCACAAATAACTTATTTATTGAATTTCTTAGTTCATGAATATATACATGGGTGGAGAGACTTTTGGGATTCCAATTCCAAGGTCTCTTTATCTTCTCTAATGCATAACTGAAACTATTTACAACATTTACAATAATCCTAGTCCTTTCGAATTAGGTGTTAATAAGAAGTAATTGAATGTAGCCAAACTTCATCTAATCATTTTGCTTTAGTCATTGTAGAAAATCCTTGTAGATTCAAATTGCTTATGTAATTTTCTATAACAAAAGACTTTAATCTACTGTACTCATCAGCGGAAAAAATCAGTCAATCAATAAATCAAAAAGCATACAAGAGAAAGAATTCAATCAACACATTACACAACGATTTCCCAGGGAAAGCCACAACTAAAAACCCATGTTATTTGTATATTGAATTATATCAAAAAAATAGAGAAGAAATACAATGTTTGTTCAACTTGAACAATCTCTGCACAAGTACAATCTATCTCACTAGCTCACAAGTTGACTTTGGCCAATATTCGGCCAATTTTGTTTCCTGTCAAGCTCTTATTTCCTTGCACTATTTCTCAAGGAATTAGCCCCCTATTAAATAGGAAATTCTTCATCCAGAACTTTGCAATCCCTATAGGTTCTTCTCTCATTGCATGCACCACCTCTACAACTCGGAAAATTATACAACTGATAGTAAACTGCCCATGAACTCAAATATCAACTGTGTTGGCATTATGACACAAGTGTTGTCCTTGATGGCAACTCACTCAGATGACAGATCACAGTACAGTAGGTTAATAGCACAGAGTTACAAATCATACTTCACAGAATGAAGAAAGAGAGGTATACGCAGGTTCACCATTGTCCAAGCCGCATATACACACAGGTTCTCTATATACAAGTCACGTACACGTATACGTACACATGCACTTTCACAAAAGGAAAAGCACGTATACCTTGGAAAACTAAGTTTTGGTCCAAGGTATCGGGTCCATAGTATTGGTCCAAGGTATCAGGTCCGAGGTATTGACCCTAGGTATTTGGTCCAAGGTATTGGTCTTAAGTGGTTTTTGGTCCATAGTATTGAGAAAGGCATACAAACTATAAAAGGAGGAGAAGATCATTAGGTCAAGGAGTGCAAGTATCGAATATCTGATGAAGTGTGAGATCTAATACACAGGTTATTGGCTTATGGTGTTGTGATTGATCTGAACCAAGGATGAACCTTAGCGTTTGATGAAGGATAAGATCTAATGATATATCATGATCTTAAGGCTTGAAGTGAATTATCTTTATGTATCTGAATAACTGACACATGTTGTAGTTTGTAAATATGATGATCTGGGTATGATTGAAGTCTGGAATTGTTGTAATGTTTAAATCATCATTTACAGATCTATACACAGGTTCACTTTAGAAAAGGTGTGTATACACGCTGGTTCTGCATATCAAAACAACGTATACATCATAAATTTGATTTGCAGATCTGTACGCTAGTTCACCTTGAGGAAAGTGCGTATGCACCTAGGTTCGACACATGGAAGTAGCATATACCTTATAAAATATGTTTTAGTTGCTTCTGTTTGTTGTAGTAGTGTTCTGGGTTCTAGCTTGGGTTCTGGTTACTGTATTCTGGTGACAACATTCTGAAAGATCAGATTGATGGGTTGTCAAAGTGATTGATTGATTTGGTTATGGTTGGTTCAATAGGAGAGTAGTTGATGCAGATATATTTGATGATTGAATGATGTTGTTGATGGATCCAGTCTAAAAATTTATGAAATGTGGTCCCTGGAAAAAAAGAAAAGGTTGTAGATTTATGTAGGCCGACACCTACATACTAGTAAACATATCAGCTAGTACAAGAGCTAGGGGGTTGTAGCTCCCTTCCAGTAGAACTTGGAGAACGAGAGAAGGTTGTAGCCTTCTGCAGGTAGAAGCCTGCGTATTGGTATAAGACTGCACCAGTACAAAAATTGTAAATAGATCTTTCTTATTATTAAAATAAGACAGAGACGACAACAGCAAGTGGTTTTCACCCACATTGGGTTTCCACCTTATATCTTGGTGTTCTTGTGTGTTGCTTATGTGTGATGCTTTATTCTGCTTTTACTGCATTGTCTAATGAATTCTTGATATACTGGTTAAAGTTCAATGCACGATAATTTGGGTAAATCAAAAGATCTCTGCATATACGTTGGTTGCATTAAGTATAGTTGCGTATACACACTAGTTCACTAAGCTAAAGTAGCGTATAAAAATCAGTTTTGAAAATTAAATTATTGATCTAGTAATACTGATTCACCCCCCTCTCAGTATTATTTCCAACAACTGGTATCAGAGCAGGTCCTTTAGAAGAAGCTTGATCGCTTGAAGGAAGATCCATCATCATGAGTAATCAAGAAAGCAAGGGATCCATCAAACCGCCTATATTTGATGGAAGAAACTTTGTTTATTGGAAGGTAAGAACCACAACCTATCTTCAATCACTTGGAACAGATGTCTGGGAAATCGTGGAAGGAGGATATACATTTCCTTCAGCAATTGCTACAGATAGGACAAGTAAAAAGCAATATGAAACCAATGCCAAGGTTGTCAATACATTGTTGGGAATTTTGTCACAATCAGAGTTTGTCAAAGTTATGCAGCTCAAATCCGCCAAAGAAATATGGGAAAAAATCATTCTAAGCTATGAAGGAGACTCTTAGGTAAAACGTGCTAAACTGCAAACTCTCAGAATTCAATATGAAACTCTCAAGATGCACAATGATGAGAGTATTGCTAATTACTTCTTATGTATAGATGAGATTTTTAATTGCATGAAGAATTTGGGTGAAGAGATAAAGGAAGTTACCTTAGTTGAAAAAGTTTTAAGATCCTTGTCTGCTAAGTTTGAATCAAAAGTATCTGCCATAGAAGAAAAGCAGGATCTACAAACTATTACTATGACACATTTGCACGAAATCTTAACTGCCTTTGAGATGAGAAAAGGAGGTCCATCAGATATGAGAGAAGTCACATTTAAAGCTTCAGCAAAAGGAAAAAAAAGAACTCAATGAATCAAGACATCTTTCAGAAGAAGAGGAGGAAGTAAACTTTGTCAAGAAGCTTCAACGAGGTTCCAAAAGATTCAGAGGTAAACTACCTTGCAAATGTTTTTCCTGTGCTAGAGTCGGTCATTATGCTTCTAAATGTCCCCATAAAGATAAATATGATAAAGGGAAGGAATCTTTAAAATGGAATAGAAAACAAAGTGGTAAGTAAAAAGAGCTACTATACTCATGAAGATAGTGATGGTTTATCAAATAGTGATGAAGATGAAAATAGTAATGACTATAGACTTCTAAGAACTTATGAAGATGATGATTTTTTGGATGCTTTAGATGAAGATGACTGTTAGGTCCCTATAATACTAGTGATGCCCCCATTAATATTGTAGATTTATCCCTTATTAATATTGTTGTGCCCCTATTGTCCCCATATTGTTATTACTGTGCTCCATAGAATCCCTCTATTGTTATTTTTGTGCCTTTATATTATTATTGTTAGGTTGGTTTGCTTATATTGTGACCCTTTAGACTCTTATATATAGAAAGGAGGTTTTGTCATTTGAATCATCCAAGAATTGTTTTTTTTGTGTAATGTAAAGGAGGTTTCCCCCTCGAAGAGGCTGAATTCTAAGGCGTTCAACTATCTTTTCTATCTTTTTGTGAGCCGGTTTCATAACATTTGGTATCAAAGCTTTGGATTCTAGGGTTTCACTGCTCCTAATAGGTCATCGTGGCATTTTCACTATAACCTTTTTTTCTGTGACGTTTTAGAAGCAAAAAAAAAAAACCATTTGAGATGAAATCACACTAAACCTCGGGTCCGAATTTCAGAGATTTTTGCACTATATTTGAGCAGATATGATTTGAGGAAATTGGTCTTTTTGCAGACTCCTGAATTACATTCCAAACATGTGACCTGGGGAAAATCGTCTTAACTTTCTCTCTGAGCATCAGATTGAAATTTCGTAAGAAGGTACAGAAAGAGGACAGACTGTAGTTTCTTGTATATATTTTTCAGAGACAAAGATTGAAACAATGACACGTGGCACGTCGTACAAGTTCGCTCTACTAAACTAGTCTATAATGATTCAAGTCACTGTGGGAGATTTGACATAACTCTTCCTTGGAGAATCTAAATTCAATCAGACTGGTGGCATTGGAAAGAGGACATGGAGGTCTACTATAGGTCACAATTTTAGAATTGGATGATCCAAAATTACAGAGATACATTAGATTCAATATCAAGCTCCTACAAAGTGAAAAAAGGTGTGTAGTTTTTTTTTTAAATTTTTGCATAAGCTTGGTTTGAAAAATAGTTTGAAGGAATTCAAAGGGCATATTAAAGCATTATTATCGGTAAATTGATGCCTTGAGAAAAAAAATGGCAAACACCTAGTAAGCAACCTAAAAGTTCTAGCATGACTCATGAAGAAGAGGAAGAAATGCAACATGATATATCAAAATTATGAGACCAATTGCAACAAGTGTCACTTGCACAAAAAGTAACAGAATCTAAGATGGATGGTTTAAAGAAAGATGTAGAGGCTAAAATGGATGGTTTAAAGAAAGATGTAGAAGATAAGATGGATTGTTTAAAGAAAGGCGTAGAAGCTAAGATGGATGGCATGGAAGCTAAGATGAATGGCAT